>DF239585.1:0-36239 GCA_000507305.1 Breviolum minutum Mf 1.05b.01 | reverse complement strand
CAGACATCAAGACATCAAAACACTTCACTTCAAAGCACAAAACATCACCACCATGGAACGGCAGAAGGCTCGTTCACAGCAAAGAAATGATTTGGGCATCGCGCTGGTCGGTCGCCTTGCGCACATTCTATAGGCAAATTCTTTCTGTGCTATATAGTTCTTTTCCTTTTGGAAACTTCCGCCCCCGGCTTGTCCGGGCACTACTGGTATAATATTTCTACCTCATGTATTTTATTCTTGTTCTTATCTGGTATTAAGCTTATATTCTTTGGAAGCAAACCACATTGATCATCATTCCAAGTGGATCATCAATGACCGGTGGATCCAGCTCGAGAATTCGATACTGTTGGATGCTTCAGAAATCCAGCGAATTTTTACTTGTCAAAAAAAATGAAATCCTATAAAAATATGGTGATGTTCTCAATATCAACTTATAAGACATGTTTGGATATTTTCAATATCAACTGGTGATCGCCAAATTTCGAGAAAAAATCAACAGTATGAATTCTCAATCCATAGCATACCATGTATGGTATATTTACCATACCATGTATGGTATATTTTTTATGGTTTTCATGTACCTGGAAAACAAACCAGTTGCGACCTTCATTTCCATCATTTTTTCCCCTAAAACCCGCGGTTTTCCATACGTTGCCCAACAAAAATGCCACTAAAATTCCTAGGGTTTTTCCAGGTAGGTGTAAATATGCTACACCCTAGAAGATTAACATGGAACCTATAAACCACCCGTTTAGAAAGGAAAATGATCTGAACCAAACCTCCATGAGGACATGTGCCAGCCGTTAATCTTCTGGGGAGGAAATCGTCCCATGGATGTCATGCATGGGGTCATTCGCCCCCCATTCGGATCCAAGGATTCGGCCACCACTGAAACCTCCGTTCAGCTCCTCGGCGGGCTTTTGTGGGAGGTTCAGCCCCTCAGAGGTGTTCGACCCGTTGGGGGTGGTCGTTTCGATACTGGATCTAGGTGGGTGAAACTTCAAATCGTTTTTGGAATTTTTCATCCAGATCTTTTGGGGGAAGATGAAGCCATTTTGACGAAAATATGTTTCAAGTCGGTTGGTTCAACCACCAACTCATGTATGTATTTGAGCTATAAAAAGATGTAGATTCAAGTGATACACCCCGGAAGATAAACATGCTTCACCTGAGAATACCACCCCGGAAAAAAGAGGTCTCAATCATCTGAACCAGATCATCATTTTCAGGTCTCCAAAACGTTAATCTTTGGGGGTGTGTAGATTTCAAAAAAAAATGGTGTTTTTTTCTTGGTCTTTAAAGGTCATATGGGAGATGGTGATTGGAAATCCTCACCGATTTCCAGAGCTTAATGAGGTACGTGATTCTCTACGACAAAAGGACACGACGATTTGGAGAGTGTGGACCCCACTGACGATGATACCAGTTTTGATGTGGATTCAAGGCCATAGGCGACAACTCGATCTCTCCGGTTTATGTTTGCAAAGAAATTAGTAATTTTAACATTCAGCATGGGGTTCTTTGATGAATTTTGATGACGCTTCAAAGTGAGGTGTTCTGGACTGTTATTTGTTTTGCTCTTAATCAAGAGACCTGGCTCCTCCCCTGGGAACAGCACAGAATAAATGCGTGCGTAAAGAGTACAAGTATATGTGGATCAGTCTGCGCAGCTGCCAAGCATTCTTTTTTCCGTAAACGCCACGGAATCGACGCATTTCCGGCCAGTCTCTCTGCCCAATGGTTGCTCCAGGACACAGATGAACTGCACGGCCACACCCAGTGATGCCACGGAGTGTGCAACGAAGCAGGAAACGCAAGCGTTGTCACCCACAGCTTCAAGGAGATGTGTCTTGGACTTGGCAAGTTGACTCCCAAAAAAACACTTGGGATCGAAAGATGAGATGACTCAATTGCAACTCTATCGGTCGAAACCCCAAAATAGATATATATTGTATTGTATGAGTCCATAGTCCATAGATCTCAAACCGGCTTGCCGAAAAATAGATATATTGTATAAGCCGATCAACAAGCAAAAGGCAGCTATTCTGAACTTATATCACCTGGGTATTTATTGGGACCCAATCCCCTTTTAAAGGGCTCCAACAAGGGGGGTTAAACAGACTCCTCCTAGGCGAGTCGAGGAACTCCACCAACGACCAGATTCAGGAGGGGGCAGACTCGAATGGCAGCCTCGTTGAGATTTTTGCCCTGGAAAATCAATGGAGTTGGAAGATGTATTCAACTACTGAAATTTCAGTCCCTTAAATCAGGGGAGGAATTTAGGAATTCGTTGAGTTGTGGGGGGTGGTTTCTTTAATTTGCCAACTTTGGTTGAAGAAACTTGGAAAATTTTTGCTGAAGGAGCTGGATGAACCGATGTCCTTTACCATTGACGATCTGTATCCAAGCTCTTTGGTTGCATTTTTTTCACCGAAGTCTTGGCGCCGGCCGATGTCAGTGACGAAGGTCTTAAGGTGCAAGTGGGTTTGTTTAAGTTTCATAGAAGAAGGAAATAGGATAAGTATATATGTAATATACAATATAGAATATCTAATATCCATAATACATGATATAAGATTTATAGGTTATATGATATATACATAATGACTTAAAAAAGAAACAAAAGATGATTTGTTTCAAAAGATAAATATTTTTTGCAATGCAGTTGCTGCCGCCCGCCTGGTCATGCCGGTCGTTTTGCTCCCTGTGCTGAGATGTGGAATACTTCGTGGTTTGTTCCGGATGGATCCCGGGGAAGTTCTGGGTGCCTACGGTCCCTCAGCGTATGAGTTGTCATGGATGCACCACTAGGGACGCGACGCCGGAGATCATATCGTAGCATCGCTGGGATGCATGGGGGGGTGTTGCTGAGGTAGAAATAGCAGCCACTTGGGCAACCACACAAACTGTGACCACGCTTGAAGACTCTTGGGCAGAAAGTCATCAACTCATTTTCACTCCTGGTTTTTTTCCGTCGAAAACTCGTTGGTCGGTTTGTCAGCTCCAAAGGACACTGAGACGGGAATTTCCAATTTCCAACTCACCGTCTACGCCGAATGCAAAGATGGCACGTTCCATCAGATCTATACGGCAGCAATGCTCACCAGTAACTCGGAGAAATTCCTTTTCCACAACAGCCAAAGCTTGGAGGGAACAAGCGTCAGCGTCAAGCCAGATAAAGGAGAAAAATATCCCAACACATTAGATTCGGATTATATCGATGTTTTTTTGTGTTAAAAACCAAACATGAAAAAAACACCAAAAAAACACATGGGAATTCCCCGACCTTCCAAAACCACCAAACTCAACCAAAGCCTTAACTCAACGCTCCCAGACTTTTGAGGTGCCTTTGAGTTGGGATACACGGCCCAAATCGATCAATGGATCGAGGCCTGTCAGCCAGGTGCCGCGGGATGCGGAACTGGGTGAGGTCGTTGGCTCGTAGGGTTTCACCACCCACCCGCCACGGGGCACGAGGTGTGAGCTTGGAACTCTCGGAGAGTGTGAATTTCACCTATGAAGGAACTGTGTGGACAGCCACTTGGAAGTTGTTTTTTGAAGTGGTTTTTAATTGAAAACCTGAAGATTGAGGAATTCTGTTGCCACCCCGAGGTCGCTTGAAGCTTTGGGGATATCAATTTGAGATCCATCTGAAGGATCCATCTGGACCAAACTTCGTTTCTTCTATTGTTAAAGGGAACATCAAAGCAGACGAATTTCAGACGTTTCTCTGGGTTTTGAATGTGTTGTGAAATCATGCATCTTTACTTTGGCCAAGAGCCAAGCCAAGTACATCTCGAAAGAAAAAGATAAACCACGAACAAAGTGCAGATCACTTGGACTTGGACTTCACTTGAGTAGGAAATTGAGGAAACCTCTCAGGGAATGTGAATCAGTGAATCATCTCATATCTCCGCAAAAAGAGATATGTCAGTTATTCATCCACCTCTGTGACCATCAGACGTCCAAAAAAAATTCAGCTGTTTGGAACAACCGTAACCTGCCAACTGGTTCAGCGAAAGTGAAGGGTTGCAAGATGTTTGCAAGTAATTGAGCTTGCAAGTAATTTCGCTCTCAGACCGCTATGTCACGAAATACTGTTGATGGAAAAAATTCTGGCTAACCAGTTGAGGTTGGTAGTTCATCCCATCATTTACAGGGCTTTAGCACCATCCAAACGGTGGTTGGGAATGGGATTTCGTCCATCAACAGTATCACAAACGACTGTGTCACTGAGACTAGCGCAAATGCCTACGTCAAGTGGGACGCGGGGCCCAACCACACCGTGACCTACACGAAACCTGATGATGCTACGGACACGTTTTTTGCGGATACGAAAACACGGATGAAACACGGAACCCCAAAATGTTGGGAGAAACTGCAGTGATGCCATGGTGCTCTTTGTTGTTTGTATTTGGTTAAGAGGTTCCAACCACAAATTTATTTGAGCACCCAAAAATGGTTATTTCCTTTGGTGGCAGTGGTATTGGGTTTGGGTGTGTTTGAAAAGTGTCTTGGAACTACCTACTAAATGCTGTGTTCCATGCTACTGTGTGCAAAATGTTTTATGTCCAAAATCTTTACTTTACCCTGCGAAAAAGTGATGATAAGATGATGAGCACAGCACGCACAAATCAGTTTTTCAATCAGCCAGTGTTGTTGACAATTGGTTGCAGTTGGGATATGATTGAAAGCATCATTACCAAAGTTGCATCAAAAATAGCACGCCGAAAAAAATTGGCTCCGCGCCAGGAGAGTGCCGTTAAGACAGATTATTTGGAGTTCACTGTGCAATCCTTGGCATATTTGCGACTTGGATTCAAAGCTAAAATGAATGCAGTTTGGTCACAGACAAAGGAAGACATTACACCGGCAATCAACCCAACATGGCACTGGAAAGTCACCTTTTTTTACAGGAGATAGATCCTCATTCATGATTCATGGTTGTTTTTCCCAGTGTCATTCGTTAGTTTTGGGGGGGTTTTCAAGATCTAAGCAAAGTTGTCACTCCAAATTTTGTGGCCGATGTAGATACCCAGGGGGTACTTGATTGCCGTTTGGCTGCATCGAAACCTCGTGGATTCCTCGATCTGATCACAGTCACATAGTCAGGCAAGGAAATACGATCGCCGCCAACCAAGAGGCCTTCCAGGCCTGGGAAGATGTCGTATATGTTGGGGATGAAAATCCTATCAGGTTTTTCAAGAGGAGTTTTTCGCATTCTATTCAAAAGGATTCCTATTGACAACAAAACCAGTATGACTCATGGAAAGTCTCCGGGTTTTTCCGGGTTTTTTTCGACCGTCGGCTCACTTTAGCTCGCTCGAAACATAGGATGTGAACCCAGATTGACACCAAAATACCTTCCACAGGACGTCCATAGCAACTAGAATAGTACAAGTACCATGTAATTTGATTTGATAGAATAATGTGATACCATTTATGATAAGATACAAGACACTACAATACAATACAAAACAATAAATAAAAAAGCAATGAAATAATACATAGTATAATCTGAGGGGTTTCCTAGAATGGTGGGTTTCCCCCCAATTCATCCATTAAAAAATAGGCTTTCCCGTTATTTTCACCATCCATTTTGGGATACAACACCCCTATTTTAGGAAACATTCATATAGGGATTGAAAAACTACACAGTGATAATGGGGATTATTTTGCGGGAACCCCCGATATAATCTAAATCCGTTTGAAGTGTCTTTTCAAATTTTCAAGCATAGGTTCCCTCATCCGTTCTTTTAACGGTGAGGTTCACCACCTCCCAAGTTTGGCAAACTTGGCGACTCGACAGGTGTTGGCCACCGTGGTGGACATCGGCTTCAGCTGGCCGGCCTTTGAGGGTACCACCACACCCTACCAGATGGTGAGTTCCTGGGATCAGATAACGAACTGGTGACATACGTCGTTGATGGCAACCAGAAATCCCCAAGGCCCAACCCATCGTTTGGATGGTTATTTTACCCTTATAAATAATGGGATAAAAAACTCATCCTTGGTGGTTAGCCGGATTTTCTCCAGCAACAATATCACGTTAAATACTGTTTTAGATTCGATGATTTTTTGAAAATCCCAAACACCACCCAACCACCCCACCACCCTTAGGATCTATAATGCTTTACAAAAATCCCTTGTAAAAAAATCATGGTGGAAAACTTTCAACTTACCAAACCTCAGGTGGCTTGAGCTCCCTGGCACCACTACATAACAGCACAGGGGCACCTTTGCCAACTGGATACGAAGAGCACCACGGCGTTTCCGGAAAAGGGGGGGAAAAAGGGCAGGCAGTTGAGGAATCGTTGTTGTTGAAGTTGAGGGGTTGGTTGTTGTTGAAGTTGAGGGGTTGGTTATTGTTGAAGAAAACGTCCTCGAAAATGGTGGAACCAGGTCTTTGAAAACACAGAAAACTACCAGTGGTCATTGAGTTGTTGGGTGTTTTTTTTGAAATTTTGACGATTTTTTCAAGGCTTTGTGTGTTTTGGAGCATTGATGCACCACATTACAGCTTGCCCACCTGCCCAGGTTGGTATTGGATGTGGGAGCCGAGATGAACTTCCAGATCAAGGTGCATCCTTTGAAAATCAATTTCATAAACCACGAATTTTCCCCTGGAAATTCACATTTTGAACCCAAAAATGGAGGTTTGGAAGATGACTTTTCCTTTTCAAACAGCTGATTTTCAGGTTCCATGTTAATTTGCGAGGGTGTAGCTTTCAATGACTCAACATTTGAGTTTCTGAAAAAGCATTTTTTTCAGCCAATGTAAGCTGAAAGATTCAGAAAATTATGAGGGGGGGGTTCTTATATTATGTCAAAGTTGCCTGGTACTAGGATCGACCTGTTTTTTTTGGACACCTGACAGGTTTCGCAGACGGACTTTGATTGGAATGAAGCAACCTGGCGAGATTTTGGCTGCTTTAGAGAATAGCAAAAGTGTGGCAATCGCCTTCAAGTGGAAGAGGTTCTCGAAAAAAGAACTATAATTTGTGGTCTTGGTGAACAGGCTTTTTGGCGTTTGTGATGAGTTGATGTGCAGTGATTTTTTGATAGAAAATCAATCCCCCAGTTTGAAATCCTTTGCCCAGCTATTTGTCAACCGTACCACCCCCAAAAATAAGGGCTTGTCAACCATTGGTGTCCCTTGATACGGCCTTATGAAACTTACTAAACCCTTATTTCTGGGTGGGGTAGATTAGAGGGGGGCTAGGTTGACGATCGCCATAAACACAAACAGCTGCTTTTTCTCAGGTCACTTTGTATCTCAAATCCACTGGGGTTGGCTACTTGGTGACGTCCACCAAGTTGTCAGAAGATGGACAAGTGGCCACCTTCCATTTTACGCTCAATGGACAAGGCACTCAGCCACTGGGCTAATGTTCAGCAGTTTTCCAAAACGCTGCAAAATGCCAATTTTTGGCATATGTCATAATGATAGACATTCTGGAATCCGGCTTTTTTTTCGTCGGAATTTCACAAGATTTTACAATAGACCTATTTAACAACAACAACTTCGCAACCTCAACCTGATTTTGAAGGAACCAAGCACGAATCTGCGGTCAGACAGCCAGCACTGTTTGCAGGGGGCCGGGGGCAGTAGTATAGTGTCTGCAGGGGGCCGGGGGCGGTTGCTGGTCATTTCTAAGGTTGCCCTTCATTTTGAAATGGCAAACGGCCATCTTCGTGATTCCGTTGTGGATCAGTTTTTCTCCACCGGTGATGTCAGTGACAGCTTTGACCGCCACTCTGACGGCGCAAACCGACATCCAGGTGGGCTCTGGAGATTGGATGAGGATATACCCATAGGATTTGCAGATTCCTATGGGAGCTGATATCTTTGCCTACGGTTTTTTTCCATCAAAGTCAACTAAATGTGGGTAAATTAGCAAACAATCCCATGGATCCTATGTGATATTGATAATATGAGTCATATTGATAGTTTCGCCTTACATTGTTCTACATGTCCTTATTGGGTTAGGGATACCATATGTTCATGTGTCATCACCATACTTGGTAACTTTCCCATACAAGATTCGAAGCGTTGTCTTTTGGTCCATATCATGCACATTACTATGGTCCACGACGAAAACCACAGGCATCTTTCACCAATGTTCCCAGCTTCGGGGAGTCGGCATTTGCCTTGCCTGCCAGCACCATTCAAATATACATCGTGAAGAATGGTTTCTTGCAGATCGGAACAAAATCCTTGGCACCTTTCAAACCTTTGATCCCTTTTTTTTTCTTTTTGGTGAATTGGATGATTGATGATTGATGCCATGATTTTTGGGTTGATGTTAAAGATGATTTGTTGGTTTTTTGGGGGAAGGTTCTTGTTTGCCATTGATTTTCAAGAGCTTTGGAGTTGAAAAAGGACGTGTTCATGTCGCCTTAGGCTATAGTGATGAACTCTGTGGTGCTACCGTTTTTGAGAATACTTGGGGTACAGGGACATGTTCTCTCAGTCCCGCAGCACTCCTTGTTCCTTGGTGATAGTTGAAACCAGTTGCTGCTTTCACATGTGGCAAATGGCAGAACAAAAAAACTCACCTGGCACATTTTGGTGAGTTCAAGTGAAGCTTTCACTCAATGGTTGTAAATGACCTCCAACAATGATGAAGTTGGGTGACGGCTTGAATCACCTGGTAGTTTGACAGTTGACTTGAACACGACCGAAAGGTTGATATTCTTCTGGTGCTCAGGATATTATCATCTACTTGGAAGTGCACAACCACCAGCTGGATCAATTCTTATTGGAGTCTCGTTTATCAAAGAGAGAAACAGTTGGTGCCGAGTTCTTTCAGAAATGAATTCACATCCAAAGAATTGGACAAACAAGCCAAGTTGAGCAGGGAAAAACTGAAGAGTTCACGGTCATAAATGGCTGAAACACCGAAAATAGTGGGTTTTCCCCCTAAATCATCCATTTTAATAGGGTTTTCCATGATTTTCACCATCCATTTTGGGGGAAACACCCCTATTTTTGGAAAACACCCAATGGGGGCCTTGAACCTCAACGATGAGGTTCCAGGAGATCAAGCTGCTGGCCTTTCCAACATCATCAGCCTGGGACCCTGGCCTTCCAACTTGAAAAAAACGACCAAATAGATTTCAAAAAAACATAAGACATGACAAAAAAATGCACCCCTTCGAACTTCAACATGGTTTTTCAGTGTTTACTTTTACAAAAATTTAATCGTGCTTTAGAATCGTTGATTCTACAAGTACTGTATGTTATATTTTTAGTTATGATGACAGTGTTAATCAGTGATATACTTGCAAATGTGTTGGGACCTTCTTTGAATGTTGTGCGAAAAAGTGGCTGAAATCTGTGATTTTTGTTGCCTCCATTTGTGCAACGTACCTGCGGAACAGGTTATGCTCAACCCTTGCCGGCGTCAATGACTTCCGATATGGCCAGTGCAGTACGCGAGAGCGGCGAGAGCAGTACCCTAACAACAGATGTTTTTTTTGGAATTTCCTGGTAAACCACCAGGGTTTTTAATGGATGGAAACGGTGACATCCAACCATTATTTTTCTAACTCTTGGGTGGGATCAATCTTGAATCAGTATGATAGCGCTTGGCATTGACTGAAGGACTGTTCACTTGTGCGGTCACATGGATTTGAAACCAGATTTTCCTGTAGGGCTTTCGGGTCGTTGTGAGAGTCGGCTTTTGGGGGGACAATCCCGACAATCTGTGGCAAGCATGTGGAATCTCATAGTCACCAAATTGGTACAGCAGTGGTAGAGCAGAACGCCCATCTGAACTTTCACTCTCTACACTTTACCGACACCTAGGCATCCTGGATTTGGGGATGATTGTGAATGCACCTGGCACTGCAATTTCACGAATTAAATGTGACAAATCTGCCGGGCAGTCATGATTTTTTGCTTTCAAAAAAAAAAAACATGCTTGAAATCTTGCATCCAAAATTTAGTCCATTTATGAGTTTCAATCCGATGAGAGACGTCTCTTGATATTCTAGAAATCTTGGGTTTTTCAATTCCCGAACTGAGACCTTTCCTGCTTACATTTACATCTTCGGCAGTGCCTTTCCATCCTTGGATGGGCTGGGACTGAAGGGTGCTGCAGTGGCAGGCAGGGTGCAGTGTATAGGTGTTTCTCGCTGCAGGGCAGTGCGAAAGAGAAAGATAAGGCGCTTATCCAGCCTTGGTTTGTAGAAAACCAAATGACTTTCGGAAGAAATGCTTCACAGAAAGATTTCTGGACTCAAGTTTTCTTTCTGAGGTTTCCTTGGGCAATTCCACTTCAGTTTAAGAATTCATTGGGAAAAAAAAACGGTGTCTTCAAACGTTCAACGCTTTGTGCAAGCAAAATAAGCAGCATGTTTGTTCAATCTGACACCAAACAAAAATCATCGAAGAGTGTGTTTTTCCAGGTTACAAGGCCGAGTTGGTTTACACTGGCTGCGATGCAGTGGAGTTGTGTGACTCGAGAGTGAAAAAAGTGATGCCATGGGTGACACGTTGTAGAGGGCACTATCACCACCAGATTGACGATGGTCACTGTATGTAGTATACAATGTCTATTTTGCATATGGATTTCTTACACATGTATACAATGAATTATATAACTATTCATTGTAATTACAGGAACTGGTGTGCATCTTTGCGTTCGAAACTCACCAATTTGAAGCGGCTGGAGCTAAGGTCAAAGCATTACTTGGATGAACGACACACATCTGCGATGTTTGACCACTTCATGTTTGGACATCACATGTTTCCCGAGACTGCCGAATGTGAAGCTTTATTTGGGAGTGCCTTTGCAGAAGACTAAGACTTGCCCCCCAAAACTTTGCATCAACGCAGAAACTACGACTGGTGTTTGCATTTCATCATTTGATGTTGAAGCTGTGAATGCTACCAGCTCTTCCCAAATTTTTCCCGAATCGCATCCTTGCGTTCTGCACCGGATCTTTAAATTGATCAACGAACCTGTTGTCATCGTTCTCCTTATATATGCATATATTATATACATTGCATTACATATCAATGAATTAAAATCATGATTTCATCTCTACGTTAAGGACTTGGTCGGTTCAACCGAGCTGGAACGAAGCATCAATTTCCCTCGACCTATCATTCAACGATTCAGTCCCGGAACCTTAGAGGAGTTTGTCCAAAAAACTTCGGGGGGATGGCATTTTTCATGGCCGTTTCGGGGATCATACAACGTTGGTTCAGTGGTTAATAGGGTTCCTTGTTGTTGGGATAATCGCCATGTTAAGTGCTTTGAAGCAACTCGGAGGATTTGATCTTTTTCCCTGAAACACCCATGACGGGCGAGTAAGGGGTTTTTTGGGAATGGGTTCGTATGTCTTCTAGGGTTTCTTAGGGACCCCTTCATGGCGAAAAAGCAAATGGCTCATAAATAGGGCTTACTAAATACTTACTAAATGAGATCCTCACAGAACTCCTGAGATTTCTTTCAAGAAAATGGTGGGAAAATCCCTTGGGATTAACCCCCCGCCATTCGGAGCCCTTTAAAAAGGGGATTGGGATCCAAGAAATACCCACGTGATATCAGGTGTATATGGGGTTGATTATGAAGGGGCCCCCCATTCCAAGGGAAACCTCCCACCATCTTCCCCATAATTCTTGAGGCATCTCAAGTTCCTTTTTGTTTGAAGGCAAGTAGCTCAAAACAAGAAATCCTTGAATGGATGGATAGATGTCGATGGATAGAAAATCTGCTTGGCATTTCAGCACCATTCTGCTCATTCCGAAAAATCTCCACTCCAGAAAAGTAACCTAGCAATGGAAAATGGACCCAGAGAGGTATTTCCTATTGAAGATGGTGATTTTCCAGCCAGCCTAGTTTACCAGAGGGTTTTTGTTCCCAAAGATTTGGGAAAATGACCAGCGAGATGCCCAGCCTCCGCCGCGAAACCCGCAGGACGTGGGACTTTCACGATATGTGGAGTTCTGGGGTCTTTACTTTTCGGAGCAAAGCTGCCAGAGCAGTCATTCGGAATCCATTCAATTTGTCGCTCAAGCTGCAGGAAAAAATTGGGCACTGAAATTGATGTTTCCAAAAACAGGGGTACCCCAAAATGGATGGTTTATAATGGAAAACCCTATTCAAATGGATGATTTGGGTGTAAAACCCACCATTTTGGGAAACATCCAAATGGAAGAAGTTTCCGTTGCACCAGCTTCAAATGTCCATGGTTTTCATGGTCTAAGGTCAGCAACTCTACTGCAACAGAAATCACCTTGGGTGAATTTGCGGCGCCCTGTGTGATCACAGTTCAAAATAGCACCTATTTGAAATGCGCATCTCAGCTGAAAAGTAGAATGGGGGTGGGTAAGTTCAATTCGTTTGGCACTTCGGTGCATCATATTTCATATGTTTGTCACATTTTAATGATGCTTAAAAAATGGAAAGAAGCTCAGAAAACTGGCAGTTGTTGGCGCCTGTCTTCGGAGAAACCTGCAAGACGTTTCTTCTTGCCGAGGTGATCAGCACCAAGGTCAGGAATGTGCGCGATCAGTCCAACACAGTGACTGGGACACCTGTCAAACCAAACTCCCATGGATGGTTCCCTGTGGGTTTAGGGGATGGTCACTCATCAACCCCAATTCCGTAGGGTTTTTATATTAGACCATTATAAGGATTCCCTATTAAAGGAAGGATGACGATATCCCCCAATATAGGGAGTTTTTTTTTACCCTGGCACATCTAATCAAACATAAGGATCTTCCAGATGCTTTTCATCTTCACATGCAACGCTGGGATCACTTTGCAGACGTCTCTGGAAATCAGACCTATCCTCATTCATAGCTTGTAATTGAACTAGAAATATGATGAAATACTGTTGATGTTTCAGAAATCCCAAGGCCAACCCCCTAAAAATGCAAAAAAAAAAACTTGTAAATCATGGTAGATTTCAACTACCTTTCCCTCAACTGGTTTTCGTTGATCCCGGATTTCTGGTTGAACCATCAACGGTATGCTCCCCCGATGCCATCAATGAATCAAGGTCAGTACAGTACCACCAGCCTTGCTGAGCCATCCGGAGAGTTTGACCTGGAATTTGTTGGGCAGTGTCTATCTGCCCTTGAATGGAGATACGGCAGGCTATGGGGTGGACATGATGGATATGACTCTGACCAACAATTTTGCATCTGCAAACGGTTTCTTCAAGAAAACAAGTTTGACCCTACAACGAATTCAATGAATGGATGCTTCCTTTTTCAGATTCTTCCCAAGCAAAAACAAAGCTGACAGAAAAGCAGATTTTGCAAAATAGCATCCCGCTCATCAGGGCAAAAAAAACACTGCGCAAATGTCATACGTCATCCCGCTGCATCGATTTTCGAAGCTTCGAAGTCCAGGCGTTTATGCTTCTGAAATCGATCCCAGCACTGACACGATGTGGGCTTTGACTCCCTTAGCGTGGTGACCCAGTGCTCAACGTGCTCAACCTGAGGGTCAAATTACTCTTAGGGTCATGGTTTCTTCGGTTTTTGTTGATGGAAGTACATTTACTGGATATTTGAAATTTGTACATATTTGGTGATTTGAATGTAATTTATTTTGAAATCTTTG
This sequence comes from Breviolum minutum Mf 1.05b.01, assembly GCA_000507305.1. Taxonomy (NCBI): domain Eukaryota; class Dinophyceae; order Suessiales; family Symbiodiniaceae; genus Breviolum; species Breviolum minutum. Next base: position 22,653 of record DF239585.1, on the reverse strand, counting down.
ATCCAAATCTCCAAAATCCATTTTGGTGTTCATATCTTGGATAGATCCTGTGCAGCGGGCTGGCTCCACCCGCCCGAGATTTTCATCGTGAATCTCCTCACCTGCGATGCTGGCTACCGACGAGAAAGTACCTTGGGGGACGACAGAAGGGACGTGTTTCAGGCCGCTGTAGGGGTACCCCTCCCACGAAATCTAACAGAGATACACCCTGGAAAGTTTTAAAAATGGAAGCCCAACAAAAATGGAGGTTTCTTAATTATTCGTGAATTTTTGTTCACGTTCCATGTTAATTTTTGAGGAGGGATGCCAAAAATGATGTGTTTTTTTAATGTATCTCCTTTCAAATATGCCTGTTTTGAGTATCCACGTTAGTTTTCCATAAATGATTAGGGGATTCTCATGGATTATCACGGAAGCCAGATAGGTCACTTAGGTCCTTTTTCTTTGCAACTCAGATCTTGAGACTTGAGACCCTTGCAAGAATCATCAAGCAGTAATGTCCGAAAAAAGAAAAAGGTTCTCCGGAACTGTTGGTATTGAGGCCTCAAATTGCCATCCCCAAAAACATCAAATTACTCAACACATTTGCAATGCAACAGCATGAATTTTTACAAACTTGTGCAAATTTCAATGAATTTGGAAGAAACATCAAACGACATTCTTCCAGGATTTCTGGAAAATTCCCCCAGGCGACTATTCGCACATTTGCATCGCTTGCGAGCCGGGGAGGTGGATCACCACTTCGGAGGTGTGGGCCCTGGCAGTTGTTTGTTGGGTATGTAGGGGATAGAAATCCGAAAACCCCCCGTTTTGTGAGGGATTGTGGAAATAAACCACTAATGTGGATACCTTTTTTGAACAAATGTTTCATGGAGAGTAGGCTGATTTGAGGTCCGCCGAAGTCGCCGGGTTCCACCGTTCCACCGGGTCCGCCGTTTTTCCGCCAGACTGAATGGCCCTTACGATGTTTACCATGTGCTTCTTGGAGTGCAAGGAGTTGGACCGGTGGAGATGACCACAAAACTCGTTGTACAACAGGTTTCCATGGTAGCAATGAGGGTCGTAGTTTTCAGCCATACGAAGGTATCTTTACAATGGATGACACCCCAGAAGTCTGCTGTACTTAGGTTGCACTGGTGCAGTTTGGCACCAGTGGCACTTGTGTTCAACAATATCAATGGAGGTTTTGAACACCGTTTTTCCTGTGGAAAAAAAAACACCGAAGCATTTGAGGCCGTTGGAACCTACCAAGACAGCGAAGGCGCTTCATCGCATCTTGACACTGAAGGGTTTTCGGCACCAAGATTGACTCGATGATGAGATTTACCCTCCCCAAAACTGACGGCTTGCCCCTGAAAACAGGCCAACACCCAAAAGGAAAGTATGCCATTTTCGCTGTTTGGCACGGAGTAAAAAATAGAGTTGAATCAGAGGTCGTTGAAAAATTGAGCCACGAAAAAAAAAAACTCTTACTTTCCATGAGTCATACTGGTTGTTTAAGGACGGGATCCTTATTTCGTCATGGTTTATTCTTATTTTCCATATAGTTGGGTAGGTGGCCTCATCCTCTATATAAAACGTCCCCAACCTGGAAATCGCCGTTTTGTTCCCCATGGGTTTTTTTCTTCCCAATTTGCTGCGCCAAACTCGCTGAGGTGTTCTTCATGTCCCGAGTTCACAACCTCTCCACAGGGATCGGATGCTGTGACCCATTGCACATGTCCCTTGGCAAACCGTAAGGATGTCAGCAGAAAGATGTTTATTTGATGGTTCAGGAAATCCCAAGGCCACCTGAGATGGTGCTAAGATTTTATTTTAAAAAAAACAACCTCAACTGGTTTTTTTCCGGATTTCTGGTTGCCATCAACGATATCAGGGGCCTGACTTTGAAATGTACTACCGTATTTGAAGATCCTATGAGGATTGCCAGTGTCAGTTGAGGTTTGCCAGGCTACTTCTCACCCTACTACGACGAAACAACCGGAAAGACTACACCGGGCACTCCATGCACCTCTTGCCACAACACAGATTACATGCAAGACTTGAGCAGTGATGAAAGCTGTGGAGAGCTTTGGCTAATTGTTGGTGAAACTTCAAATATTTTTTGGAATTTTCACCCTGAGTTTTCGGGGAAGATGAAGCCATTTTGACGAACATTTTTCAAAGGGGGTGGTTCAACCACCAACTAGTTCACTTCCGAAAAAGCTAACTTGGCATTTGCTTTCCTGCCCCACATAGGCATCCCAGAAGAAATAAGACACAAGAAATCCTTTCAGATGGTTATTTTAACGATTTGTTTGAAACAAGTCTTAAATTTCAAGATTTTTTTGTGTCCCATGATTTTGATTGACATCAGGATAGTGGCTACAACGTGGGGGATTTGTGCACAGCCAGGGATGAAGACCTTTGCGCTCCTTGAACTGGAAGAGATAGCATGTGGCATTCCATTTCCATACATTTCCCATCCAAATATTTGATTGCAGAGCCGGCTTTAAGCAATGCGGTTTTTTTCAATTGGAACAGGTAGTCATCCCATAAACTCACAAAAAATCCCAGTTTTGCACCATGTTCTACTCCACCACAAGCACGGTTCCCATCAAACCCTGGTAGGTGTTTTCCCCTATCATCTTGCTTCCAATGGGATGGGGAGTTTTTTTTCACAATACCAACAGGGCCTTTTCCCAAGGTCAATGTGGCCACGACGACATTGGATTTCCGCATTTGTTCCTTGGTCAAAGTGGAACAGTTGGCATGGATAGTACCTGTTTGCAGGAAACAAAAAGGGTAAAACACAGGGTACATGTCAAGAATTGTGGTTCAAGATTTTTTTGACACCACCAGGCTTGTTACCCTCGCCTCAAAATATTTGCAGCGCATAAGGTTTGTAAGGATTGACACCACAGTACTGTGTGGATTTCGGCATATCTAGACATCATTTGCAGACATGCCTTACTTAAACAACCTTGAACAGATCTCCCAACACCTTTTGTCTGAAGGTAATCGATTCCGATTCCTATGGTCCTTGGTTGGAGATCTGTTAAGGTTGAATCCTTTGGCTCTGCTCCAACTTTCTATGGATGTTTTTTTTTGGTGAGCAACATGAAAATCCAAAGCTAAGATAACTTCCTCATTTCTGAAGCCAACAGCTGCCAGTGTTATGGCTTCTAAATTGTTTCATGTCTTGCCAAATTTCCCAAATTTTGAATGATGACCCAAAACTGATCCACTGAGGCAAACTCTACTGTCCTGGTGGTACTGAATGGCCTTCTGCCAAGCGTACTTTTTGGCACTTGAGGCTGCAGATGGGATGGCTTTGGGAAACCTTCGAAGAAAGTCATGGAAGAACAAAACCGAACAGTTCTCGGGGTCCACCATAAGGACCTTGTTAAATGGGAAAATCAACCCTAAGGATTGACAGGTATTGTCCCTTGGTGATGTAGGGTTTCTCCTATTTTTTAGGGTTGTTTCAGGTGATTATGGCAAACCCTGGTTCTTGTGTTTAAGAATCTAGCCGGACATGGCCGACATGTCCCAATTTAATGTGTTTTTCACTCACTCATTGGTGAGTTCGAATAGCTCTTTTCATAAAAGAACATTGGTAAGATATCGCAAGATCGGCTTTGTAGTTGAACCGAAATTAAGTAGATAAAAAGTAGCACTTTCTGTCCATCAAATCTGAGTCCCAAGGTCGCAATGATGAAAAAATATGTTAGCTAAAACTGCAGCGCTTCCGAGATTGGCGACGACGCCAGGGTCATTCCAAACAAATTGTAGACTGAGGTAGACTTCCAAACTGGCATATCGTTTGATTCACATTTGCATTGATGCTTCCTGAAATCTAAAACCAATCCAATTTGACATGATAAACACTGTAATTGGCAGATGGAAATAACCTCCCCGAGTTCTTTTGGGTGCAAACACAAGACATCAAAATTTGGTCAACATCAACTCAAACAAGTCAATCCGAGAAATCAAATGGTTACCCTCCAGGGAACTAACTATATTCCACCTTAGGAAAGCCGGAATATCTTAGTTGCCAGGAGGACACTCCCTGAAACTAACAGTTTGCCCCTGAAAATAGATTTTGGGAAAAGGAGGATTCCTATTGGAGTTTCCCACCATTTTTAGGGGGATATCTTTAGGGGATATGTTTAGGGTTTGGCAACCCCAGAACCTCCCATTTATTTTCGGTCAGTTTTTTCGGGGATATTTGATATTGGTCAAAATCTTTCCACAACTCGGCCGTTGATTCTTGGGAGGCGATCCAGTACCGACTCAGCAGTTGAAGGACTTGATGCTTATCGCCCTGTGATTCAGAGGTCACGACTTGGAAACGCCTTCAGCGTGTGTTTTCACACCGAAAAAAATGTGACAAAGATTCAAAACCAAGGATTTTGTTTGGACAGAATGGTGTAGAATCTAACGATTGATATCGATAGATGTCGATTCAATTCATTTCTTTGGATACGTTCCCTTTCGCAGGTGTCTTCCAACAATTGCATGTCTTCCTGGCAACGTTTGCAGCAGGGACAAGGCCTTAGCAGAAAAACTGTAAGCTTGGATACAGCAAAACTTGGAGAAAGTGAAAAAGCAAAATGTCCGAAACTGGCAATTTTTTGTTGACCTTTTTGGGATGGTGAAGTCAAGTGACCTCCAAGTTTTTCTTTTTCGGAGATATAAAGGTCACGACTCACGACTCACCTGGCTCCCTTTCAAACGATGATGATGACACATTCTGATGCGATCATTGAAGCCTCATGACTCATTTTACCATATCGTGACTTCATGTTGAATTGATAACGGATTGGTAAAACAAATGTTGTTCCTGGAAGTAATGGTCGGATCCGGTTTTGCTGTTGAAGATGAAAAATCTTGGGATGTGGTCATGACGGTCATGGCTTATGTGTTTGGATTTGCCAAGGGTCGTCGATGTGGCAATTTCGTTTTCGGGTTTAGGGCATGGGTTTTTGCTCGTGTTTTCTGAGGAATATGAAGATGTGGCATGTAGCTTGTGCAAATTCGGGTGGTTTATGGATGCTAGCACTGGCCTTTGCACGGAATGTGGAGAAGCACAGAAGATTGGAATGTTGCTTGGCTCCATGAAAGTGAGAAGAGTTGCTGCCCACTGGCGCAGGAGTGCGTGGATTCCATGTCCTCAACACCCTCCGGATGTTGCGTAGCTCATCATGTCCTTTGCCAAAGAGTCTCATTTGAGGATCGTCATGGCGATTGTCAGTGTGATTGGATCTTTTGGATGTTTAGCAACTTGGAAGCAAGATGAGTTGAGCAGACTTTCTGCTTGTATGGGATTCCAGACTTGGAAGCTCATTAGAGGTACTGTATCATCCACTTTGACAATCCAAGTCGCATGTTTGCCACAAAATCGTCAGGTTTTTGTGTTGCTCAGTCCAAGATATTCCAGCTGATGAGTACAGATGATTTGCAGACCCATGAACTTATTGAAGCACGTACCTTTACAAACATGTACTGTTTGTGTCGATGATTCAAGGTCTTTTTCGCATTCTTCATGCGCTTCAACGCAGACATTGTCTTCAAGCGGGATCTCCTTGTTGCTTTTCAGAGGTGCACATTTCGTATTCACACATGAACCATCGAATCAATAGAATTCTCACCTGGGACCTGATGGCCATCTAATTAAAAAAAGCTTCTTGCAATTTGCAATTGGATGATTTTTTCACATCTTTACCATGGAAAAAATTGTTAGCTTGAAAAATCACCATTTGCCATCCATTTGAAAAAACATGGTTTGGCATTTTCGGGGTCCACGTGAATTCCTACGGTAGGTACGTTTTGGCGCCCTTGAAGAAGAGCAACTTCTTCGCCAAGGCCAAACGAAAATCGGAGGCGCGTGACTCGGCCGCAGCTTCCGGCGAAAGACGCGAACCGTGACACCGGCGTTGAAACAGAAGCAGAGTATTTAGAGCATACTGTTGAGGTTTTTTCGAAAAAGAAATCCGAAAAATCAACGAAAACCAGTTGAGGGAAAGGTTGTTGAAAACTACCATTATAACAACAAGGGTTTTGTTGGACATTTCTAAGGTTGTTGGCCTTGGGATTTCTGCAACATCAAATTGTATGATATGCATTTTTGATGTTCATATGCTGCAGGTACCATGTTTGGATACAAGGTCCATATGTTGAAGGTACCAGGAAAACATGCAGTCTTTTTCGAGTCTTCCATTTTGGGTGGCTCCGAGTGTTGAGGGTGGGTTTTTTGAAATTCCAAACTTGATGAGGAGCAGAGAACAACTTGATGGTTCTCTAACGGAATCGTGCAGTACATAGATCAATGGATTGGTTTTTTTGAAAAAAAAAACGGAGTCGCAAATGCCAAGGTAAAGCTATTACGATCCACAAAAGCCAGTTGGGAATGAGCCACAGCTTCTCAAAGTACCGCGAGTTGGGTATGGCCGCTTGGAAAATATCTCAGCTCGCCAGGTTTTTTCAGGGTTCGCCAATGGGTAAATCTCACGCTTAGCCAGGGATTTTTCATAGCATGTCACTCCACTTTGACAATTTTTAGGTCTTTCGCGTTGACGAGAGCCAGATTGTACACTTGGCGGGTCTGACGAAGGATTCCCCACTTCGTGGCAAGGCATCGAAACCCTGATTTTTGGAAAAAACCATGGAAAACGAAGGAGGATTCCCTTGTTTTTGGGTCATGTTTTTATTGATATCCTTCTCCCTCCCACAACGTGATTTTTTCTACGTGATTTCTTGGAGGTGCTGCCTGGCTGGAAAGTAAACACCATCAATGGACGTCGCGTCAAGGCAGCCAACCACACCACACCTTTGGATCGCACGATCCAAGGGAATTTGTGCTACAATTTCTGAAATGAAAAAAAAAACTGGTTGTTTGTTTAGTGTATATAGGGGATGAAATCCTACCCAGTGGGGATTATTTTTGTTTTAGCCATTCTGAACATGATTTCATGGTCAAAATTTGGAGATTTGGCATCAGGCATTTGCCAGACAAGTTGTTTTTTTCAGTCAAAATCCGGACCTGATGCCTCCTCACCAGGTCCGGAAGGAGGCTGAAGTTCAAGAAATCATCCAAGCGTCCCTTGGTCACAAGATTTCAAAGATCTTTCGGAAAGGACGTGAGAAACTATCACGAATTCTCCGCAATATTCGAGAAAAAAAGCAAGGAAATACATTTGGGATGTTGTGAGACTCCATTGAATCACTGGAAACACACTTGAGCAATGAAAAAAGAAAAAAAGCCAGTTGTTTAGGGTATATTATATAGGGGATGAAAAATCCTACCCAGTTATATATAGGTATTATTTTATAAACCATGAAACAAGGATCCCCTATATTTTAATCGCTGGAAACACTTCAGCTTCACAGGTCGCGATTTCCACTTCGTCTTACCTTCTCAGCGCCCTTGAAGTCCAAAGATCAAGTGAAGCAGGAGAAGGGATGGAAAAGGCATAGAAAACTATATGGATGTTTCCGAAAATGGTGGGGTTTTCCCCCGAAATCATCCATTTTAATAGGGTTTTTTTCCATGATTTTCACCATCCATTTTGGGGGAAACACCCCTATTTTGGGAAACACCCATATGTATTTGATGCAGAATTCTAATGTTCCCTGCATAGTTGATAGTTGATGTATTTATATATTTGTATATGAATCATGGGAAGATCAAATATGGAGAACGTTTGAACATGACATTTGGTATGTTGCAATGTCTGAATGAAAATTGTGAAATTTAGGGGTCCCAGAAGTACCCGTGCCGTTTAAGACTTCGACCTGTTGGATTATGCTGACAAAAGATTGTAATCATCAGTACAAAAGCAGAAGCGTGGGCGATGCACAAAAAAATCACACAACACACAAATTGTGTGAAAAAGTTCAAAAGCACATCCACAAATAGTTGCATGAGGTGGTGGTTTCAAAGATTTTTGGAATTTTCACCAACCAGTTTTTTTGGATGAAAAATCATCAACAAACGCCAGGAGAGTGATGGAAAAAGTGCAGACGGAGTAAATTTCGATGATGACCGCAAGATGATTGTGGTCTTGCTGGGAGTGACCCGGTCCTACACCGAAAAACGGAGAGGAGACAGGAGACATATCCTGCAGCAGTTTTTAAACATGTCTTGGGCTGCTGACAACCACATCTTTTAACACGTTGTCCGATCTTTTTCCGTCTTCTTCACCTGTGAAAAAGATGAGTAGATTAGCTACTGGCAGAGGCACGCTCCACAGTGAAGTCTATATTCAAGCGACCAAGTGCGACTGTGAAGTCGCAGATGGGTGTTTCCAAAAATAGTGGTACCCCCAAATCATCCATTTTAATAGGGTTTTCCGTTATAAACCATCTATTTTGGGGCTCCCTATTTTTGGAAACACCCAGATTCTGAGGTGTTGACATCTTTTACAAAAGTCTCCGGATTTGACTTCGAATGGCCAGATGCATTTACAGAACTTGAGACTACAGCTGCACTTTAAGTGTTGATCTGGAGATTTCACTCTTTGGAATTAACAACTGAATGCAAGAAGATACAAACTGATACAAATATGTTTTCATATATATATATATATGTATATATGTATATATGTATACCTGTATTTGATATATATATATATATATGCTTTCAATTTCGTTGATTTCTGTCTTTATCACTCTTCAGGTGAAGATTGCCCAGATGTTCTCCTTCAATCTGAATTTCTTCGCACCGGAGTGCTCTGCAGAGACGCCATACATCACCAAGTGGATTGGATATTTGGTGCCCTGTGCAAGAATTTGCAAGAATGAAAGTGTCATTGTTGAGTTGCGTACAACTGCAAAATTATCCAAAACCTGACATGCGCATCATGGAATTTTTCATGATGGACTTATCAGACACACATGTTTTGGCCACAAAAGATAGCAAAAAAAAAATCCCCATGGATTCTTCCACTCAGGTCATCCCATATTTCATGATCATGCCCTTAAGCGCTGCTTATATTATGGCTTGCATCTCCACCCTTCCCGGCTTGGGACCAGAGGCGCGTTGAAACGGGGTCCGTTTGAAACGGGGCTTCATTGGCCTTGGGCCGCTGGGGTCCCGTTATGTCGAGGCCAAAGCGACCAAAAGGCAACTCTTGACCAACGCTTGGGCACGATGTATTTGTATGGTTCTACTGGCCTTGCTACTCAGCTCCACGAGAAATTCCCAGGTGAAGCACAGGAAGTTGATCTTAGATTCGTTGGATTCTTGTGATGCTAGGGCGACCGGGCAACGTGTTTTTCGCCGAAACAACAAGGAGAACTTTGAAACAAATTTTTTGGAGAATTTACTCCCCCGAAAACCAACCTGACAATTGAAAATCAGACATTTGTGACATTTTGAAGATGCATTTCCTATTGAACAGTTCGGGGATTTTCCAATGTCATGTTAGTGAACTCAGGGGTGGGACATGATTTACGTAATTTTCAGTGCTTGTTCTTGCTTGCCTTTATTTGGGCCATCGCTGAGGTTACCCTTCCACTTGGACACCATTCTGATCCCCTTTGCCTGTATCAGTATGGGTGATGGTATCTTTGTTCTCGCAGACGTTCCATCAGTTCAATGTGCAACCACTGATGAGACCTTTGTGACAATGTTTGGTGCAGGCCAGGCAAATTCATTGTCAAAAGCCCAGCGAGAGGAAAGGCATGCATGATATACACCCCCAAAGTTTAACATGGAACCTGAAAATGATGGTTTCCAAAAGGAATCTCCTTTTCCAGGGGTTGATTTTCAGGTTCCATGTTAAACTTCAGAGGTGTACCCCTTAAACACCCTTTACGCTCTGTTGAATCAGATTGGACACATAGACGTCTCTGGACAATTCTGAATTCTCATTCGCCGCGTCTGATGTTTTGAAGACCTTGCTACACCCGTTTTTTTTAGCCTGCCAATGATATGCCAAGTATTCATCTGGGGTGGTGGTTTCAAAACATATTTTATTTTCACCCCTTGCCACCAACCGTCCGTCATATCTTTGATTCAGGCTGTTGCGCGATGATGGTCTTCTCGACTGGTTTCAGTTGGCTGATCTACTGCATTTGGTGTAGCCGCTAGGCTCGCAAGGCAAAAACACGGTCCTATACGTGGGGTTATAACACCAGTTACCCGCTTTGTAAAGTCATTTATAGGAGTCATTACTCCCCATTCATAACTGGTACTGTAGGGGCCCACCTTGTGGTGACCCATTTTCTGGTTTTTTGGGGAGGGTTGTGTTTTGGAACCTTCATGCCTTGATGCCCGAAACAACAAAATCCATGTCGGTTGGTGTTAAAGCCTCCATGTTTTGCAAGAACTGTCTAAGGCTACCAATGGCAACAGGGCACTAGAGATCGGAGCAACATCCCTTTCTACGTGGCTTACTTGCCTGTTCAGAGAGTTGTTGCATCTGAAAGGGATGATCGAAAAAAACGGCTTGGAGATTACCTGGTTTTCAGGAAAGTGAGTGCTACTCTCCGGATCTCCTATGTTTTCTATAGAAGAAATCTCGATATTTTTAGGGAGACCCCTCAACCTTCATCAGTCTAAAACGATTCACTTGCCATGAGTTTTTCACCGCCATCTTCAGGTGGCCATGGTAGAAGTCTCCACCTTTGGACAGCGTGGCAACTGGGATTTATTGAGTCAAATGCGGCGAATGGGATGGGAAGATTGACCTACCGAACGGGTGAAAAAATGGCCACATGAACGTTTGGGGAAATGGCGGTGGCTGTTAGATATTCCATGGAGCTTTTTGGGATTGCTCAAACATGCCTTCCGAACTTGACCAAACCTGCAGCCATTGCAGACCCAACGAGTTCATCATACCTGGTCGTGTTGGGCAACAACGTTGCAAGGGCAAAACATATAAGACACCTTGACTTGTGCAAATCGACAATTGCGGATCTTGTTTTTTTGAAGATATAACCTGAACCTTGTTTTGTGCATGTGCCCTTGTGCTTAAACACCCTGGCTCAAGCAGAAGCAGAAGAAACAGAGGCTAGACAACTTGCACAGGCTACAGATGAAATCCTGCAGCATATCATGTTGGGTATGAGTTCTATCTTTTAAATTCAAGAAACCTATCCCATCCCACCTGCTTGGTGGTTTGGTGTAGCTGCAATGCCCCTGTCCCTGTTCACAGAGGCCGAACAGTTCTCTTCTCCTTATATGGGTCAAGAGAACTACCTTCGATTTCGAGCCCTTTGGGCATTGATTTTCACAGTTCACCTCGTTTGGGACCTGTTGGAGTCGTGTTGGCTTGGAGGTTCCGAAGTACTTGGCCACTACTACCTCTTCTACTTCACGAATTGGTCCTTCCTGTTGCAATGCATGGGACAAGTGATCGAATTCCTCGTGACATTTAGAGTTTCTAGAGGCCAGGATCCATCTGGCTGTATGGCCAGGATATCCATGTTGTTTTTTGCTGTCGCGCAACCGATCTCTTTTCTGGTGACACTTGGCGACCTGGCAAAATGTTTGGAGTGGGAAAAACTCCAAACAGAATATCTTGGACATTTTTTTAAAAAAAGTATGTTTGGACCATGTTTACCATGATAGTGACTGTCCGAATGCCATAGCAAGTGCCTCAAGATAGAGGAATCCAGGTCCACCTCTTGCTTAAGGGAGGTTTGAGAGGAAGAAATCACCAGCAGTGATCCGATTTGCAGCACACAACTAGATTGATTGTCCTGTTGCCTTTGTATTTGACTATGACCTAAGGTTATTGGATCCTCTTCGGGCCTCAAATCGTGTCTGGAGAAACGACCTTTACCTACATGAATCTCTTTAAACATGGACTTAACACTCTGCTTTTGCTGATCAGCTTTATGATCAGCCGCATGCCCTACACCTTCTGGCACATGGGATGGCTTGTCGTGGCATCCTTGCTCTATTTCACTTGGACCTTTCTGCACTTCCTTTTGCGCTTGGGGAATCATGGAAAGGCCTGTGAAGCTGATGACCCCGAAGATTGTCCCATTTATCCGCAGTTTGATTGGAAAAAGCCAGAGAGAACAATCATCTTGGCAGCTGTTGGCTTTGTTATCTTGCCAATCATTGCTTTGCTGTATATCTTCCTAGGTTTTTTGCAGCATCGCTGTGCTCCAAAACCACCTGTCAGCTACAAGGGTGAGAGGCGAAGCTCAAAGGTAAAGGAAGAGGATCTTGAGGAGATCCAAAACACAAATCATTTATCCCAAGAGGTTGTATAGGCCAATAAAAAAAAACTACAGCTTTTGGGCTTCGTAGCTTCCGTAGATCGTTCAGATTTTGTTGGTGGGTGTTTTTTTTCCCGTCCGCATAAATGGACGGTTCGACGTTTTCTGCACTTTTTCCAAGGCTGATACCTCAACACAGATATCGCCTGGCCGAGGCAGATACCCAAAAAAACAGGTATCGCCGAAACGTCAGCCACCAATCCAACAAGGTCTGATTTTTTGGAGCATGCGCCAAAGGCCATTCTTCCGAATGCGGATCAAAAAAGGAACTTGGTTTTGCTTTTTTTCAGGATTCTCTTGGTTTTTTGTTGGGACCTTTTTGAGAATAAGTTTGATCCGGCAAAAAAAAACGTCCCTTTTCATTCACTTTAGCTGGAGAGAGTTAAACATTGTGTGAAAATTTGTCTCTGTTTCCTCTTCCCTGTCGTCAAAGCGACAAGTCTTTCTCCAAACATCCATCTGATTGCTTCACTGCCATAGGTAAGGTGCCATAGAGGACATGTTCGGAAATGTTCCCGATGGAACCCAGACAAAGCACGCAATGAAAGCACATTCAATACAAATTTTCAATACTATCTATTTTTACAGTTTTTGTGATTATAATGATTAAAGAACAAAAAAAACTCTCAACAAACTCAGTGTAGTTTCAAATCCTCCACTTGTCGCCGCATAAAACCTCCACCTCTCAGGTTACACCGCGGAAGTGCGCACCCGCGTCATGGAAAATATCTGCGCCGTCCGCGCCTTCGACGTTTCCTCTGCGAAACTCCACGAACGAGAAGCCAAGCTCCGAGTGGCTTGGAGAGTTTGTGTTGAAATGTTTTCACCTTGGAATCTTTGACAAAATTAACAAACCTTCCAGGGAACCGAGTCACATTATCCAGTTCCTGGGAGAGGTTTGTTGAACAGTCATCGAACTGAAAAAAAAGTATCCTGGAAATTTGGTGAGTTTCCGAGGAGGGTAAAATTTGGGATGACTTTTTTAAAAAAAGTTTTTCAAAGATTGAATTGGAGAGATGATTTTGCTGAGTTGCACCTGGAGACCCACGGAAGTCCTAATCTTGCGAGGGTTAACTTCGGTGGGTGTTTTGTGTGCAAATACCGAGGCTCGGGATATGTTGAAAGGCCGAAACGATCGGGAGAAACATTATGTCTCAAAGGAGGAGGAGTGACTTCCGAGTGAAGCAAATGAAGGGCGTTCAATGGATTGAATTTACCAAATTCATACTGTTGATGGAAGAAATCCTGCACCAGTTGATATAGTAAATGTATGTAAATATCCCATTATTTACAGGGTTTTAGCACCATCCCAGGTGGTTGGCCTTGGGATTTTTGAACCATCAACAGTAGGACTCCAAATTCATAGTGTGTCCCATTTTTTGGTGTTGGAAAACCCATGGTGGCCCCTGGTGGTGGTTGGCTGCTTCCCCAGGAGAAGAAGAAGGAGGACAAAAGTGGAGAGCTGGGCCAGGACTGAAAGCGAACGGCTGGATTTCCCCAAAATGATGGGCCTTGGAAAAGGTGGCTCCAGCTTGAAATATATGGCCATTTAAAAGGTATCTATGAGTTAATTGTCCAAGGTGTATTTTTGTCAAAGTTTCATTTAACATCTCTTCGGGTACTGATACTACATTAATCATAGTCATGAATTATCATGAGTTTACAGAACTAGAATCACCAGTAATATGGCTATCAGCTGTCCTTTTGATGTCAGATTTTGAGACTCACCTTGGCACCTCACAGGAAACCTAGGTTGGTGAAATATGATAATTTCGCTAGATTGTATGTCATAGATTTGGGTGCTGAAGTTGTGATGGCTTTTTCCAGGGTCAAATTGCCGCTGCACAGCTGCACAGCTTTGCACAAAAACTCATCTCCAGTTTTTGCGTTTTCGCCGCTAGAAGCACCTTCGACTCTCAAAATATGTAGATAAGTCTCCAGGTGTATCTAGGGTCGCATACCCATTGCGCCGAAGCTATCAATGTTCCAGATGAAGATGGTTCGCGCTAACAGGTCGTGTCAGAGATTGACACTGTGGCGACAGATACTTCAGACCAGTCAGGGAAGATCCATCACGAGCCATGTTCGGACAAAAGATGCCTTTGCCTGTTTTTGTGAAGCGGGAGCTTCACAACCAGGGCAAATGCACGCCATGCGTGTACAACGCCAAAGGTGGATGCCGATATGGTGATGAATGTCGCCTGTGTCATTTCTGCACAGCAGAACAGGTCCGGAAGCTGCAGAGTAGACAGTATTACGCGGAGAGGGCCCAACGCAGAGAAAGGGAACGTGGTCAAGCACAAGGACTGGAGCATGTAGACTAAAAAACACATCCAATTACAGACATATTTGAAGAACAAACGTCAGATGTTCATTCTGCAAAGCCTGTCAGAAGAAGTGTTGTGTTTTTTTAAAGGCTTTTTTTGAACAGTAAGCATTTCAAACCGAAAGGTGTTGAATCTCAGATTTTTGTTGATTCATCTTGGTGAATCCTATAGCTGCGATTGTGTCGTTCAGCAGGATTTTTTTATCCTTCACCAACAAGTTGTGGTACGGACCTGATTTCAGGTTCGTGAATTGGCAGTGTTTGTTTCACGGTCAAAGAAGATGTGCTTCGCATTTTACTTGCATACAAGGTCTTTGAAGCAAGACTTGGCAATACTTGGCAACAGTTTTGGACGGACTCTCCGGTAAGCATGAACTGTGAATCTGTGTATTTTGTTTGAAATTCTAGTTTGGAAAGTATGGGAAACGTTTTGTGGCATTTTGTGCAAAGCCTGGAATGTTTCGTTGCTCCAAGACATGCCAGGAATTCTCGATTGCTTGTAGTATTCCACCCGAAAAAGGCATCCTTGTTTCATCTTTTTTTCTCGTTTGTCTTGCACATGTGATGTCTCACAGTTTAAGTGTGTGCGATGTGTGCCTTCTGGCATTTCTGCACATCTCACATCTCAGCTTTCCTCAAAAGCGGAAACTTTGCAGCGAAGATCGGCAGATCAAAACAAATTCGAGAATGAATCCTGGCGGACTCCTCCTTCGCCTGTGAGAGATGGATGAATTTTTAACGTGTTTCAAGACTGGATTGACCACAGAAATTGCAGCCTGCATTTTCCAGGATGGATTGCAACAACGACTGGCCATCACCAAAGCGAAGAAGCGATTCTTGAAGCTTTGGCAAAGACAATGACGTCATACATGTGGACTAAACTCCCATCATTTCCATATAATGGGGTATAAACTCATCAACCCAATTCCGTAGGGGTTTATAGGGCCCCATTTTCCAGGATTCCTACGAAAGGTGGGCCCCGACCATCCCCAATATAGGGAGTTGATCGACCAGATCTTGACCTTGGGTATTGTCATAGAAATTTGGGCAATTTAAGCGCGACCTTTGGTTTTACAGCTTGGTCACCTTGAATGGTTAAGGATTACCTAAGGGAATACTACCGCAAGATCATCCAAAAAATTCGGGTTAAGGATTTGTAATAAATTGCCCCAGAGAAATGATTGGACCCTGATCTTCCCGGACCCAAAAATCCACCCAAGGAAGAAGAATGTTTGGCCATCAAAGGTGGGGGTTGTTGTTTCGGACGGTTGTGAAAGGACGTTTCGGACCTTAGGATACTCCAGTGTTCCCCGCTTTCTTTGGGTTCCCACTGGTGATATGTTGTTCATGGCATGGAACTACGTCAGTCTGTACCTACTAGTCTTGGCAAAGCTTTGGTAACCTCTCATACCCAAGTATTTGTGAAGACAGGCCGACGGAAACATCATCACTTATGGCTGGATCTTCTTGGTGAACACCCTGTTGCGGAACTTGCTCTCCAATGCTGCGATCAAATTGACTAGTAACAACTTGGTGGTCATTGGTGCTGGTTTGCAGATGCTGATTTTTGCATTGAACGTCACAATGCTCATTTGTTCTTTGGCTGAAAACTCGGTGTATCTTGATTTCGGTGTTGGATGGTGAAACGGTATCTTCTATCCACTATACATTCCTAAATACTTTTATTTTATGATACTGTCTATCCATTTTTTTTACAGATTTTGTTTCCCAAGCCATTTGAGCGAATCAAGATCCGTTTCGTCCTGAGGTTTGAGTCCTTACAAATCACGCTTTGTGGTGAAGACTGCAGCTTGGCGTCAGGAAAGCACGGAAAAGTGTAAACCATATTATTCATGTATACACCGTGAATATCAAGTATCTATATATATATATACATATATGTACGTACATATATATACATATACATGATGAAAATTTCTATAGCTGTATAACACACTGTCATTCGTTTTTTGCAGTCACATGGTACTGAAAAGAAAAAAAACGCCAAGCTTGGTCTGGCACGGAACTCCGGTGAGGAATCACTTCTGATGACCATTCTCTTCATGATTTTGTGGTGTGCTGTCATGAAGGAACTCTTGGAGAATCACCAGGTGCGAACCTTCCAATGAGTTGGATGTGATTTTTCGTCATACGGAGTATACCATTTTCGCTCACTTCATGTGGCAATTTTTCAATGCACGAAGGACTTGGGACTTTTGGACAAAATGGGGAAGTTGTTTTTGTTGATTCTCATGTTTTGCCAGGACAGAGCCCTCTATGAAGATATCATTGTACAGGTGAATTTCGTTATCACTGCCTTTGCCTTCACGTTGATGTTTTTCGTTCCTTTCGTTCCCCTCTACTTCGCTTTCCAGGCACGGGACAAATCATCGATGCACCAAAAACCAATCGTTTCAACGGAAGCGAAAACAAAACCGATCAACTCTGCGAGGTCATGAAGAAAGCCGGTCAACTCGTTACCGGACCAGATGCGATTTTGAACGAAATTTATATGACTGCACACATGAAGAAAATGCGGCGTCGCAAGGACTCGTGGTGGGTGTTTTCTGGTGTTTGTGTCAGGTTTTGATAACTGGGTGGTAAGGAGACCTTGATGGAAGAGATGCAAGAAATCAAGAAACAAAAGAAAGACAAGACAGAGGTATTGAGGGAAATGTGCTAGAACGTCAATCATGGTATATATTGAGTGATGATCTACAGAGCGTCCGGATGGAAGTTGTATGCAGTTGCATTCTGAATAGTTGTCCCTGCAGATTTGAGGACGCAGAAATGGCAGCCTTGAACAAGTTGGCTGACAACGAAGTGGAAACTGATGAAAAGCGCGAGATGCTGGCAAGTGTGGGAGACTTTGTCTTGAATAGATTTTTCTTCCGTGAAACGTTTATGGCTATGCCTCCGAACAGGGGAACAGAGTATTAGTGGAAACTAACCAGACAAATGGCTTCATTCATCTTGCTTGCAAGTATCAACAGGAGCGAGAAGATACCACGAGCGGATGAATTTGAAAAACATGAAGATCCGATAGACTCGCAGGGCATCAAACTCCGATGACAAGCTACTCGAGTAGCACACAAAAACTTCTACCAGTGTTTTTTGATACAATATGTAATCAATAAATAATATATTTTTTCACAGATATACATACATATTCATATTTATATATATATACATGGTATATAATATATATTTTCAGATTATAAATAAATGTTTGCCTTCTCAATTA
Organism: Breviolum minutum Mf 1.05b.01; assembly: GCA_000507305.1. Taxonomy (NCBI): domain Eukaryota; class Dinophyceae; order Suessiales; family Symbiodiniaceae; genus Breviolum; species Breviolum minutum. The sequence goes on along the minus strand of DF239585.1, from coordinate 4,867 downwards.
CAGTACTATAGGGTATGGCACGAGACAAAATCACATGGTGTGCCTTTCGTGCGGTTCAGCCTTTGCGACGGTTAGCCAGGACTCATCATGCCACAGTTAGAAGCCACTCTTCGTCGCTTTGAAGAAGCTGGTCTTGGGAAGTACGTCCTTCCCGAGGTTCAGAAGAAATACATGTTGCGTTGCTCGGTGAACATACAAAGCTGTAAGATGAAAAACCTGTGAAAAGTGATTGGAAGTTACATAGTTACACATAGTTACACAATGGCTATGAGTCGATTTGAGAGATTTGGAGAGATTTCGGATGCTTCCGCATTTCCCTTAAGGTTTGGGCAAATTGACAACGAAGATCAATCAGGAGAGGGTCTTGGCACTGGAGGCCCAGTCCTTAGAGTTGCCAACATGGAATTTTTTCATCCAACGACGGGGGACGAAAAATGGCGGAGGCAGAGCGCAGCCGAGAGGATGCACAGCAAGCCGCGGAGAAATTGGCCGACACTTGGGTGACAAATTCGACTTCGAATGTGAAACTCGTCACTGGAGGGAAAAATGCAAAAAGACCATCTAAAGCTACCTGAAACTATAAGAGCAAAAAAAACCCTTGAAAATAGGCCTTTAATCCCAATGCCGGAAAGGATCGTTACTTCCACCCCATCCATTTAGTTTTAGTTGGTCCCGGCTGGTTTAACCTCCAAGGCCTTGCAGCGACAAAGCGCATCTGCCGAAGAGTTGGAAATTGCCAGGATGCAAGCTGAAGCTGCGGAAGTTTCAGCCGTCAAGGCCTGGGGAGTTGAAACAATCGGTGCACATCGGTGAAGGTGGGACGATATCTTGGAGGATCATCCCAGGACTTGTAAGTGGTTAATAACCATGGTGATCGTCAGTTCCCTATGTAGGGTTATTCCCCTTCCAAATGGGCGTTTTATGGCTTATAAATAGGGGTTACTAACCACTTACTAACTGGGATGATCCTCCAAGTATGCATCAAAATGACTGTCAAATGACTGGTTTAGGGTCAGTTAGGGGGATGAAATCCTCCCCAGTTTTGTGGGGATTATACTGAAACGAAACCATTATTTTTTTGGATCCCTATGAAACAAGCAGGATTCAATGGAAAGTAAGGCCCCGGGTTTTTTGACCGTGGCTCAAATGACTGTTAAATGAAGCGGCTTTTTTGAGCACAGATTGAATGGCAAAATTGGCAGCTGGGAAAGATACAGCGTTTTGAAGCGAGGAATCATACTGTTGATGGAAAAAAACCTGCACCGCCTGGGATGTCAACAACACGGTAAATAATGGGATAAACTACCAACCTCAACTGGTGCAGGATTTCTGACCATCAACAGTGGAAATGATGTAACTGAATTTCACGTCTTGACTTTGCCACCTCCATCGCATAAATGGAAGTTTAGACGGAATATAACAGAGCAGAATAGGATGAAGGTGCAATGGAGGCAAAGCTAGAGTTAACGACTTCGGGTGTACGCCGTAATGGTTGAGGAATTTTGTTAAGATGAATTTCGAATAGATGTATGAAAAGAATGTTTTGAATAAGATGTTTGAACCCCTCCCTGAAATTTCCACAATAAAATAGAGAATGCTTGCATACCCAAATTGCCATTTTTCTATGCACTATTTTCGCCCTTTGGGGGTTAACCCATGTAGCAGTCTTATCACTGTAAAAATACGGTTCTATGGTAAAGTAAACCCCTAAAAGTCCAAAAACCACAAAAAAACATAGGTTTCCACCAAGGACTATTCTTTCAGTAGGGAATTTGAATCATCCAAAGTTAGGGGACTTCTTATTTCAATAGTCGGCTTGACTTCCAGGGAAACGCTTCATGATTCTTCAGTCGTATTTGGGATTTCCCTGGTTTGGATCCATGACACTCAAACGTGTCGCTCGACAGGCAGAGACTCGTTTGACGATGTCGAGAAAGACTCGACAGACGCAGTGGCTCGTTGGAGTGCTGTGATTCACTAGGTGGGTGGTTTCAAGTATTTTTCATGTTCACCCGTGTTTGGGGAAGATTCCAATTGGACGAATATTCTCTTAAATGGGTTGAAACCACCAACCAGTTCATATGTTGATTCATATTGTGATCCTTTTTCGGATGTTGTTAAACAAGTGTTTCGTTTTTTAAAAAACCACAAATGGCTGACTAACGGCCAACGACTCAAAAAACGTTTGTTCCAAGGCTCCTTGCTTTGCCCAAGGGGTTTGGAGGACGCTGATCTGTTTAGAAGGGGGAGCACTTGTCGGATCCAATGAGGAATTCTGATTTCTTTCTAATTTCTTACTGACTTCCTAAGATTCCACAACAGAAGCCTCTCAACTTTCCAACTCTGTAATGTAAGTCTTTTGGAAAGCTGTGTTTTTTTGAGCACATTTGCGCGGTGTTTTGGGGTATTTGATGGGCGCCCATGGCATTCCTTTGCCCAAAATCGGACAGTCAGAAATGTTTCGAGGAGCTTCCGAAGTTACCTGATTCGGGCTTCGAGAGCCGCAGCGATTTCAGCGGCGGTGGAAAGCCGTTAATGTACGCAGTACCTGGACACTGCGAAGCTGTCTGCGGCTATTTGACAAGTGAACAGGAAAACAAAGACGAAAAATGGAAGAGTTGGGCCAATTGACCCTGATGAACTTGTTGTGGAATATTGTTTATGTCAGGATGGACAATTTGGAACTGCCCCAAAGCAGCATTTGAATGTAATTCTAGCGTCCATTAATCTTCAGAAGCATTAAGCCTGAAGTGCTTTTGTTTGTGAATGTTTGTGAATGTTAGGACCATTCACAAAACGAGCAACGACATGTTTTTCCTGGATTTTTGTATCTTTTAAGAGATCAGAGAACAACTCCTGTGAAAAGTGTCCATGTCCTGCAAATGGAAGTGATCGTCCAAAAGAACTGAACGTTCATATACATTGATTGCGTTGTATACCTTTGATGAGCAGAGGTCGTAGTTCGTATCCAGCAGTTGAGCGAAGCCCGAAAGGCAAGTTGTCATGGTTTACCAGCAGATCTTAGATTCGAAATTAGCTTCCTCTAGCTGTTTTTGAACGGATCCTTTTTGAATCCTTTTATGCTGTTGTTGGAAAGTGGTTTTGAAATTCCCGAAGCATTCAAAGCTAAGTAGCTTAGATCTCAACTGCCACATACCATTGCCAAGCAACCCGGTGGACTCCACAAATGTGGATCATATCGCAGCGTCAGCAACTAAATCATAGTCATGCCATGGATATTCATGGATAAAAAATTGTGATTTTATGTTAGTATAGTACATTTGATCACCTTGTTTATTTGGACAAAAGCTTTGTTCCACTATTTCGATGTTCGAAGACACTGGACGTTCGTGAATTTTCAGCCGGTGGCTTACAGACAAGGGGAGAAACCAGCAGCAGAAATCAAAAGATAATTTGTTGAGGGTCTTTGATTTTTTGCAATACACACTGAAAAATTACCATGAAACACAATAATTGGGGGAGTTGTAAGAGATGATTTTCCTTCTCAGTTTTTTTGTGATTTTTAGGTGAACCAGCCGTTAATTTTCAGGAGGTGTATTTTTCATCAAAGTTATGCTGCTACTTGGTCTTGATTCCTGGCAGACACAGCTTTTGGGAAGCCAATGTAAATTCCATAGCTCTACCAAACCCCTGCAAAATCCCTTGTAAATGTGTAGATTTCAGACATTTAAACGGCTTTGATCTTCAGATTCAGTTGCTTTAAAACAACAGTCCCGTCTAGAGTTTCTACTGTCGCCAGGTGTCTGACTGTCTGACCATGATGATTTGGAAGTACCTCGGATTTTATAAACGCCAATTCCAGACCAGAATTTTGTGTCGGAAAACTTTTTGGATTAAATGACTTCTTTGAGGGTCTATTTGTGGATCTGTCATGGAATCCCAGCAGTTTTTTCCCACAGACTTCCAAAGTTCAAAGATGTTTTTCTGTAGTTCTACCTCAGTTTTTTCCCCATGTTTTGCCTCGTGGCTTGCATCAAACCAACCTCACCAGAATTCTGAGGTTCTTCCTTTGTGTCAGAAGCTGAAGATTTGAATTTTTGAGGTTTCTCAGTCAAAATCTCTCGCAGTGTTGTGAAATCTGAAGAAACAGAACCCAGAAATACCAAGAGAATTTGTGAACTACAACGTTTCACAAAATTAATGATCTTGAAAAACAGTCATGTTCAATGAGAACATGAACTTGTTTTTCATGGTTCACGCGCGGAACGTGCAAGTAAATGCAACTTTGGGCAGGAAAAGCATATTGTAAGTATCATTGATGGGTTCTATTTGAAAACTCCTGGGTTGCTTAACACTCTGAGAAGCTAATTGATCACAATGTGCTCAACAACTCTTTGAACCTTGTGCCTGCCCTAAGTTCTTGATCTCTGTCTCCGCCATTTCGCAGGTGCCTTCCTTGCATTCCATGTGTATTTCACTGAAAAAAAAAACGACAACTGAAGGGGTTGCCCAATGTCCAACGGCTTGGCCTTTCCCGGCGGTTTTTTGGCAGGGCGGACCCAAAGCAAGTTCCGCGGTCCAAGGTGGGAGCCACAGTGGTGATACTGTTGATGGTTCGTTCGAAATCCGGTGTGGGGGGAAAGGTAGTTTTTCAATCTACCATTAAATACAGAGGTTTTATACATCATCCCAGGTGGTTGGCCTTTGGGGATTTCTGAACGAACCATCCACGTCGTATGATTCACAAGAAGGACCATGATGTGATATGTCAGAGAGTTGTTTCCGATGCAACAGTAACTGCAACTGCTGGACATTGAAATCTTTTGGAAGACAAGGAGGTACCCAGCACATTCCAGCAATACGGTTGATGGCTGAAATCCTGCACCACTTTTGATTAGATGGGATT
>DF239584.1:116298-184482 GCA_000507305.1 Breviolum minutum Mf 1.05b.01 | reverse complement strand
CTTTGCCTTTGCCCCTGGGAGTACTGGTTGGGGCGCCGATGGCGTGTGGAAACGACGGGAAGTCGGTCTTGTATTGCTGGGAGGAAAATTAAGTAAGGGGCTGCTCCCTGGGTGTGCGGCTGCGTTCGGAGGCGGGACGAAGGACGGACCTCAAGAGCGGCAGCGGGGATACTCGTATAGCCTGGCCTGGTGTGGGACCGCCGCGCTCCAGATCCAAAGTGATCTGCGCCATGGCATGACTTTAGCTTCCCAGCCTTGGCTTTCCTCTGGTCCTGGCCTGGCGGCCGCTGGACAAGGGCAAAGCCTTACGCTGGTTGGCCATGAAGCCTTACATCGAGGACAAGCACAACTTTGGATAGGTGTTCCCAACACCTGGCCCTTTTCCCGTTCTCGCCTCGCGGCTGCAGTACGGGAATATGGCCTACCGTTGGCGGATCACTTTCATCATTGGGTCTCACTTCTCTTCAGCCACTCTCAACGTTTGGGGGTATGGCCCCTCTCCACTTTCGTGACCTCTCATCCGTCCCGTCCTTGCCCATGGTGGCTGGCTCAAAGGTCACTTCTCTCGCATGTTTCAATCTTCCTTCACCGTCTCTCCAAAGTTCCATGGAGTTTGACGGCCAGCCCTGGTCCCCGCATTGTCTTTTCGTTGCGGGCTCCTTTGCTCGGCCGTCTTCTCCTGGGCGCTCCTTTCCCGGTACCTTCCTCTCTCGTGTTTCTCCCACTTAATACAAGGTGGTCCGTACTGTGGCTGGTACGGTGCTCCAAGGTTCCTGTCGGTGGATCGTTCTCCGGGAGTCGGCTGGACTCTCCTGTTTCGATCTCTGACAGTCCCCTTGTCGGGCTCCGTCCCTTCTTGCTGCCGATGTTTCACCTTGAGCTGCCTTTTTTTTGTTGGCATTGCGGTACTGGCTGACGCTTCTACTGCATACGCCAACGTTTCACCTTTCTCTACCTCAACACACAACTGGCTTAGTGCCGTCTGATGAGCTTGGTTTTTGTACCAGTCTCCTACCCGTGCCAATCATCGTTATTTTTGTACCAAACAAACCAAATTACCACAACGCCAGTGGACCGGTCGTTAGTCATGCGTGCTCTCGGCGGTGCCATCACTAGCCCTTGCTCTAACGACTCGGAAAGCCGGCGCCCCACACCCACAATCTTCGGATTGTTTCATTACAATTTGTTTCAATGGTTCGCGGTTGGACTCACCAACGCTTTTTGCGGCACTCTCTGGGAGACTGCTATTTTAGTTCTGTATTTATCTTGGCGTGTACAGTTGTCACTTTGATACAGAAACCTGTGCATCGTGTGTTATTTAGTTAGTGCTGACAGAAGGGCGACCGCCCGGACTATGGAGACATAGAGCCATGCAGCCATCCAGGGAAAAAAAAGGGTGGAGTATACTCTTAATGTGATCAAGCTATTTGGATCAAGGTCGGGCATTATGCATGTTGCAATCGCCTGGGATCATAGACCACTCTTGGTTGGCTACTACTTTGCTCCCAAATCGTACCGCCGAGTCTTTCGAAAGTGAGACTGGACCTGCGTATAACAAGCAACGGATTCAAATGGGGTCGCGCTCAGGTAACACAGTCCTTGTCTGTTTCCGGAGTAGAGTTGGTCACTACCAAAGTGTACTGATTGCTCTTGCCGCTGACCTGCACACTAACAAGCCCTGGCAAGGCCAGCATGAGTTTTGGAAGTATGTTTCGCCAATTCGCACTACTTTGTCTGGTTAGCAGAGCAGTTGCTCGTACTTATTGCAGTGCTGCATTAGACAGACGCTCTGACCTTCCCTATGGTGAGGTGCACCACTTGCAGGGAAGTGATTCTGATATCAGGCATTCCATGGTGTTCCAGAACATTTATCATATTGGAGATACCAAAAGTGCCCAGGAACTGGAGGTTTTCCTTCGCATGTCCCGTGAAAGGTTGAGGTTGTGCTGTGGAATCCATGCACTGACAGCTTACATCCCAATGGACCGCGCCAGCGGCTCTTCACTGCAGCTCTTAACTACTGTGGTTTGCAGTTGGAATTGAAACTGTTCAGTGTGAAAATGAAGCACAACGGGCATTACAGGCAGCCCTCTTGCCACTTCTCCGCCTTGAGGACGGACATGTCCTGGCTACTTTGAGTGCTATTGTGCTGGCCTTGTGTGAAGGGCCTATAGGATTAGCTATCAGTGGCGTCTTTGCAGCTGGCAAAACTCGTTCTACTGCGGCCCTTCTGGCTGGACTATTGGTCTTTGATCCGAGCCTCCAACTGATGGTCCTCACGAAAGAAAACATCGCAGGCCATGCAGTTGCTGAGCATCTTGTGCCGTTCCAGATGCCTGCTTACCTCCAAGACAAAATGGGACGACTGGTTGGTTGCTATGAGCAAAACCGCAAAGGCTCGTACACTCCGTTGGACATCCTTCCTTCCAACCGGAACCAGGTTATTCGACAGAAGTCACTCCTCATAGGATGCGGAGGTGGCTTTCAACAAGAATGCAGCCAGCAATTCAGCCCTGTTGCTGATTGGATGGGCAGTGTTGATCTGTTTCTGGAAGATGAGGGACAGCAATATGGTAACATGGAAGAGGCGGCCTCAGTAGCGAGAACCCCAGCTACGTGTTTGGAGGTATGGTCTGGTGACCACAGGCAAACTCCAGGTGGACTGAAAAGAGCAGAGAATCCAAAGCATTTCGGAAGAAACTTACCAAACGCCCGCTGGCTCTTCGTTGTCAAACTCAGTATATCCAAGCGCATGACTTAGGGGAAGTTGCTTTGCGGTATCTGGACTGCCCCAAAGATTCATTCGCTTGGAAGCTCCGGCAACTCCTAGCGGAAGGCTCCACTGCCATAGATCCTGCAGTTGCGCAGTTTTGGCATGAGCTCATCGGAGACTCACCCCCATGTCTTTCTAGAGAAATCCAGCGTGCTGCCTTTGCCATCTTGTGGATGGGTTTACGGGGCGAAAGAGAAGGTCTTCCTAGTATGCTTGCCACCTCGTTTGCTGAAGCGGCAGGAGTGGCTGGTCGCCAAAAATGGGGGCTGGTGCTATCCAGCAGCGCACGGGTCTCCCAGGTCACATATCAAACAGTCGTTGGGGTAAGGTATCCGGAGTTGGTCACATTCAATGGAACAAGTTGGAAGTTTGGTAAATACGCTCATTATGAGAGACCGCAACGAGGTGGCTTCCTCCCTATCTTTTGGGACGTTCCACGTGCCAACACACATGCTGTAGAGGACATTGGTGCGGTTGTAGACTGGTTGACAGAACGTTGTGAGTTCCATGCTGATGCCAAGTCCAACTTGGCCGTTCTGCACAACCGCAATGATATGACCAATCTATTCCGTGCCAGCAATTGGGTATCTTCTTCCCATGACTCCGTCACCACTTGTGCCGGCATGACGGCCCATACGGTCATCCTTGCCCAAACCATTACGGGAGGCCGCAAAAAGCATTTTCTTGCTCTGCCTAGGACGAGCAAATGGTGCGGCTTGAGGAAGCTTATGCTAGGGCTACGGTTGCTATTACCAGGGCTAGAACACTTTGTTTCATCATGGCTCCACTTGACATGAAAGGCCTCCTGGGAGCAGCTACTGTGATGGGTACGCTTATGTATGGAGCTGGGCATGTCTGGGCTGGCCATGCCCACTTCTATCTTCATGATTATGAACTCTCTCGTTCTCCTCCAGATGAGTCCTTCATCGATATGCTCAAACAGAACTGTTGCCTGTCTGGTCCGCACTTCCCTCCCCCAGCAATTGTGGAGGCCTTACAAGATTATGTCACCAACTATCATAAGGTACGTCGTCTACATCTCATTGTTGTTGATTTGTGGCGGCCGTGGGGCCCTGCACCTCCACTACGGTGCCGTCGATTTGCTTATGGTTATGCTCTGGATGGCTCTGAATGCCCATGTTACCTGGTGTGGCCTCAAAGTGATGGGCAATCTTATACTCTGTTGGATACCTCTACAGCTGACACGCTTGTTCTGGATCAATCCTTCTTTCGCCCCTTGCGCATGCAGCATTTCTATGACTCCTTTGCACTTGTTTCTCAAATTTGTGTCCGCAGGGAAGCTCTGACCTTATTCGGCTTGAGGGAAGATGAGCTTCTACCTGACCTGCGCATTACCAGAGCTGAAAGTCCACGCAACGCGAGTAGACCCCACAGAATCACTACCTTCCCTTTACCAAGTGGCTAAATGCCTGACCATGCAGCTTGCAGTGTATTTGGCTAAAGAGGTAGCTGCCATTCTCCGGGCGGTACTGACGCATGATACCAAAAAACTGTATGATGAGGGAACGGTGCATTTGCTATGCTCCAATTACTGGATACAACCAATATATCAGGAGCTGCTCCATTCATCGTCCCGATACAATGCGACCAGGGCAGGAGAAAGGAATCGACCCAGCAGTGGCTTGGCCCGGGTTGCTGCACACCCTCAGAAGCGGAAGCCACCAGCTTCTGGCACCAGATTTTGTGATTGGGGGTATTTGCTATGTGGACACCCTGCAGGTGTGGTTTCCGGCCCATTGGGCCCCAGTAGTACTCCAACAGTTACAACACAAGGAGGATAGCTATCGTGCTGCCCACCCTTCTTGGATGGACCAGGAGGAGGCTCCGGCTGATATTAGAAAGCAATGGCAGGAGGCAAGGGCCAACAGGCGTATGCAGTTCAAGGTTGGCAATTATCGAGATGGTGACAGAGAAAGCAACATTCGTATGTTAACTGGCACCATGAAAGCAGATTGGATTCAGTTGCCGGTTGAACGGGACCTTGCTGCCCTTCCTGCATTGACACATGGTGTCATTGCTGGGGTGTTTAGAAACAAAGGCGCTGCCCCTTGGGCCATTACTAGGGCTGAAAAGTTGCAGCTCTCAGTCTTTCTCCCCAATGATTTGTCATTGGATGATTGGTATGCAGGAGTCTATGCCCTGCCTACGGTGTGGCCTGATGTTTCTATGTTGGGTGCTGAAAATTTACGCAAGGTTGCCGGCTATGACTTCCACCTCCTGCGGAAGAAGTATGATGTCCAGAGCATGTGGGGTGATCTTGACCCTCAATGGCGACTCTTGAAGAATCAGCTTGAAACCAAAGGGCCAGGCTGGTACTCGCTCTCTGAGCGTGAAGAGCGGCTTATTACTAACAGGTCGAATCGGCCTGGTGATGACATGAAAGATGAACTGCGTTCTGATGGAGACACTGTGGCGTGGCAGGCTTGGAGTGCTACACAGAACCAGCTTTTGCAGTTACGCCGACCTGATCCACCCTTGGAGTTTCCGGGTGAACATGAGATTTTCCTCGACATGTATACCCAAGTCCGGGAGGAAGAACAAATCATTTCCCCTCCATTTACCCGTAGTCAGGAAGATGTATCTATGAGGAGACGAAAGAAGAGGAAGCAGGTTGAAGATAGTGCCCTGATTGGGTAGCCAACGCAGCATGGGATCCATGCTGCGTGCGCTGGTGTATGACACGTCTATTGGTGGCGTGATATACGTCAGGGTCGTGCTTCCAACCAGTGGTTGTACTCTATTTGGTCACCTCTCCTTATGGCCTACTGTGCTTGAAGAGGGTTGCATTGCGTTGTCTGACACTCATTCATTCCTGGAAGCTGGAGTGCCTGGATAGCTCCTGTTCAAGCACTTCTGCTTTTTATTTGGATGATGTGCTTGTGGGCCTCACCAGAGTGACACGCAAGGCTTCTCAATTTTCATTGCTACTGCTTGGAATACAGCTGCCCATTGAAGAAGTGCTTGGCATTAACTATAAGATGCTGAAGAGGTTGTGAGAGCCGGGGTTTTGTGTATAGTTTTGCGCAACAAGGTTGTGAGAGCGTGGGCCTGTTTCACCTGTTTCACCTTTTCATAGATTGGTCAGAACTTGTGGGTCTTTGGTGTTGGTTTGTTGTTTGGGTGGTTTGTTGTTTGGGGTTGTTTGTTTGTGGTGTTTCTGACCAATCTCTTTGATCGAGTCGTCTAACCATGACTACTTTTGCACAGCTTCTTGACTGCCACAGTTGTAATGACGAGCGCAGCATTGTTCAAAAAAAAAAATGGGGGCTCTGCGGCAAGCTGCCAAAAGCCTCACTCTTACATTGGCGAGTTATCTGTCGGAGTTTGTTGCCGAGACTTTGCTAGCCTCCAGAACACCGAAGACGAAGGAAAGATGGCCCAATTTCAAAGGCACCTGTTAGGGCAATTGAAAAAGGAATGTAGAGCCATCTATGAGTAGAGCGGAACTACTTGCCGGAAGAGAAGTACTGAGAGCCGGGTTGACATCACTGAGAGCTAGTTTCACCGTTTCACCTGTTGGGGGGCTACCTTTGGGTGTTTGTTTTGTTTTGTGTGTTGGTTGTTGGGGCGGTTTTTGTTTGCTTGCTTTGTTCCAGGTATTCCCCTCCGTTTTTGTAGTTTTGCATTTGATGCACAAGGACGTCATTTATCCAAGACTGTCACCATCGTCATGATGAGCGCAGCATAGGAGCAAAAAAAACATACCAGTCATCCATAGAGAGCTCATTGGGAAGGAACACAAAGACTTGCAACTTCTCTGCCCTGGTAATCGCCCAAGGATTAATTGATTGACTGGAGAAATGCCCACCCACATACCTGTCCCCTTGCACTGTCCGGAAGTCGCCAAAGTTGGGAAGCGTAGCAACCAACAGGTTTGTCTATAGAAAACTTTTGGGTGGGCTGGGTGGGTTTTACCCTGTTCCCTTCGGCGTCCCCCTTTGGGTTTCGTTCACGGATTTTGGATTTTGCATTCGAAAATTTACCAACCCTTTGTTGGGAAGTTGCAATTTCCAAACCTTGATTCAAGTTGCTGCTTCGCTGTCTTGTGCCGATTTCACTTTTCACTTTCCATGACTTTGTCACTTGTTTCAAGATTTGTGTTTTATAGTTGCTGCAGTCACGCGTTCTTGTTTAGTCTCTAAACTGAGATTCTTCTGGAACAGTTGTGATTCCAAGTTTCCCTTGTATCATAGTCATGTCCACGCTGATCACTTTAATTATTTTATACCGCGCAGTCTCGGTTCTCAGTCTTTTGTTAGTATGAGGCGCTAGGCCACGTATCGCTTAGTCATGGAACTCAATGAAGTTGAGCACCCGGGGTCCGATAGATCCATGGAGCCTGCCTGGGACCTATTGCGTGCATCAGGGTTCAGAGTCTTTGATAGAGTCAGACTTGAATTTGAGAAACCTCATTATTTGGCATATCTCTTTGATTCTGCAGATGAGTGCCTGAACGTGGTTAGGGGGCTTCATGATGATTCAGCAAAGATAGGCGACATTCTCAAAGATGCAAAGATTCTTCACAAGTGGTCGAAAGATTGTGAGCCTCTTTTCAGGGTGAACCGTAGACTTGATCATTTGTCTTGCAAGAGATATCGTCTACAAGAACCTCTCAAGATCCTGGCGTCCGAAGCCTATTCAGAGATTCTGGGGATGGATGTTGTTTTGCAGTCGAGAGTGTGGAAGTCAACGCATCGGTATCTAGTTGCCAACCCTGGTGCAAGCAAAACGGAGTTGGAAACATCTGCACGTGAGTATTGGCTTTCGGTGCTTGTTACATTCCTGGAGGAATCAGACATGCCTATTTGCAAGATCGCAGCAGGTACCACTGATCCAGGTGCTGTCCTCAGAAGATCGTTTGGAAGTCGTAGGATGAAGACTTTGCGAAACAGAGCAAGGGCATGGAAGAAAGTCAGATCATGGATGCTTTTGATGAGAGGCCGTCCATTTCCAATTGATATTTCAGATATGCTTGATCATATCCTTTTCTTGGTGCAAGAGGAGGCAAGTCGTTCGAGGATCATTGAGGTCAGCTGCGCACTTTCAGTTTTGGAGGAGGCAGGGCAAGTTGCCTCAGAAGACAAAATTTCAGACAGTTCATTGTGGAAGCAGGCTATCAACTCTAGGCTGTGTGAGATTGAACAAGATGGATGCACCGTCAGCAAGGCACCACCTTTGAGCGTTGCTACATTGATATCCCTGGAACTTTTCATTTCAGACACTGGCAACCGTTTGTATTGCAGGGCAATCGCATGGGTAATCTTGCTTTGCGTTTGGGGGTGCATGAGGCTTTCTGACTTGGAAGGTTTGGATCCACAACGAATTCTTCTTAGCAGTCGTGGGCTTAGAGCCATCCTGGTTCGAACCAAGACAACGGGTCCTGGGAAAAAGGTGAAGGAGACACCAATATTTTTGGCACGTCGTATTTCATTCACTGGTGTGGACTGGTTGAAGATTGGACTTGGCATTTGGGATAGCTTTGAAAGAAAGAGTCGTGATTATTTTGTCTTTGCGGCAGACAAGTCATTGGGCAGCCCGATTTTCAAATTTGCATCAGTCGAAACGGTGGCGCAGTATGTCAGACACGTACTGAGCCATTTGGGTGTGCCGTCAAAGCAAAGGACTGGTGGCTGGAAGGTCAAGGATCTGAGTTTGTTTGAAGAGCATGGAGAGCTTTTCTGGTCTGGACATTCGATGAGGCACTTCCTGCCATCAGTGGCAGCTTCGGTGGACATTGGTAAGGAGCAAAGAGACTATGTAGGTCGATGGCATGTCAATCAACATCAGTCTGCTGACTACGTGCATACCTCAAGGCAGATAGTGACTAGAGTGCAGGAATCTGTCAACCGTTGTATTTGCAGTGGGGGCCCAGGGTATGACGAATCGGAGCTTCTCACAGAGTACAAGCAATTTCTCGAGGCAAGAGGCGTCCTTGAAGCAGGACGTGTTGCTGGGAGGCATCACATCTGGAGAAACACAGATGATGGAGTTGGCTACATGCTTGGTGTCAAGTGGCCCACTCTTGAGGTGCTGGAGAACCCGGATCAGGTGTGGGACACCTCTCTAGTTCAGACTGGACGTGTCGAGATAGATCATGGGGAAGAGATTTCATCAAGCCCTTCCTCCAGGACTCCACCTTACTTCGTATCCATCACTCGAAGGACTGCCTTCAGGAGACTGCACAAAACGTCAGGTTGCGGTGTGATCCCTGAGAGATGCTACAAGGTGGAGTGGGTTTGGGAAGTCAACGAGAAGACGGCGGATGCAGTGTGCAAGGTCTGTTTGGCTAGATGTGGAAAGTCTAAGCCTGATAGTAGTTCAAGCAGTTCGGGGTCATCATCTTCCACGGATGATGCTGACGAAGCAGAGGCCTGAAAGGGGCTGTCGTGATCGATCTCCATCAGCAAAAATGGAAGCACCGGATTTGAGTGAACTCTTTGACTCCACCTTAGTACGTTTCGATTCAGTTTGTAGGACTTGCTTACTGCATTGTCTGAGCATGTCAATTTCTGAGAAGTCGTTTGATTCTTTCATGAATTTCCTTTTGCTGAAAGATTTCCAAAGTGCCTCCTTAACGGCGTCGACCCCAAAAGACTCCCCCAACAAGGCCGAAAGAAGCCAAAAGCTGAGTCCCTGATTTTTCACCAAAAAAGGGGGACTCAGCTTTACCTGGTTTTGAGGGGTTTTTGGCCGCCACAAGGTTTCAAGGAGGCAAGTTGAAATCTGACACCTTTTGCCACTTGTGATTCGTTGGTTCGAAATCTTCAGAGTTTGTTTGGTTTTGGGTGAGATTTCTTGAATCTCTTTTGACGATTGGTAGAGACTCAGATGACCAACTCACTCGTGGCGGAACTTTCAGTGTTCGTTTCGTGTCTGCAACTCAGCGGATCAGATTCAAGAGATTGGCATTTTTACATCCAATCCTACCTTTTACGGTAACCATTGGCTTTTACGCCTGAACTTTTACGTTCTTATGCAACTTTGATTCGATTCAACTAGATTTGTTTGCATCACTCATTTGTGAAAACTTTCATTTGGCAACATTTGCATTTGACATGTTGGTGAGATGGCATTTATTTCAACTAGTGCAACTCTTCATTCCCTTTCATACCATGGCTGACCCTGCAGCGAGAGCGGCTTGGGTCCACGAGCATGTTGATGCGGATCTGCAGTTCATCTTCCAAGAGGCTGGGATGAGTGAGCAGGTCCAATATGATATCGGCCAACATTACAAGACAGTTAGACGTTTTAGTGCATTGGCTGACACTCGTGCAGATCTAAGAACAGCACTTGCAGCAGACTTCACATTGAGGGCAGATAATGCTGCTGGTAGGGCGGAAGTTGCAGCAGTTGTAGCAGCGTGGGAGTCATCCCGCCAATCGTATGAAGAAGAGATCAAGCTGAGGCAGGAAGCAAAAGGCTTGGGTCTTACCAGGCCCTTGCCTCATACGGATCGTTCTGCAATGTTGAGAGCCGTTGAACAGTCAAAAGGTGAGGACATGGCGGAGCGAGAGCAACCGTCTTCAGAATACATCGCCCTGCTGCTGGAGGAAATCGAGCAAGACGAGGTGACGGCACATACACTAGATGAGATCACAAGCAAGAAAGACTCTCAGACACTTCAGCTTCAGTCATCATTGGATCAGTCAGGACGTGTGAGGATCACTCGTCAAAAGCCGAACACCAACTGCCAACTACAACGGAAGAGTTGAGGCAGAAGCTACGTTTGGAAGCACATGCTTGGCTGATGGTTGCAGCTAAGATGAAGAACAAGGTCTATTTGAGGGGCCTCGAGCAGAAGCACTTTGATCGCTACACAGACTACGTGCTGGGAGACAAGTGCTACCAACTGCTGGTTCCAGGGGCGAGTGGCGAGAAATAACCTCTTCATCCACCTTGGCACATTTTGCTGGACTATGAATTTGAGTTGAGGAAGAAGGCCATTCGCAAAGCCCACAAAGAAGCTAGACCTCTTCATGTCACATTGAAGGAGGCAACAGAGGACACCGAGTTGAAGGAGCTGCATTTCACGTCACCTGTCACCTGTGCTGCTATGGAGAGACCGTCCAAGACACCCAGGTGGGAGCAAGATCCACCCAAGAGGGCCACAAAGGAAAGGGCAAAGGTAAGAAAGGAAAGGACCAGGGCAAGACCAGCTATCTGCCGGGCACTAAGCTGGAGTTGATTACTCACACCCCAGATGGCAAGCAGATCTGCTATCGTTACAATATGAAGGGCAAGAAGTGCGATGGAAAATGCAACAGGGTTCACATTTGCCGAGTCAAAGGTTGTCAGCAAAATCACCCTGCTTACGAGCACCCCGTGGGGGGATCCTGACATGATGTGGCAGTTGAGGAGTTTCACTTGCGGGACGACGAACAGTCAATAACACCTGCGACATTTGCATCGAGGAATTCACTCAAGGTCTTCTACGTGTTTGCAGGCCATCGCCGAACAGACACCCGAGAGCATTTAGAGAACCTGGCAGAACAGTTTCATTATACATTTACATTAGAAATGCATGAGTTCGATCTTTTGCGAGGCGAAGATCAAGATGTCTTAGACATTGATTTTTGGACTTCGTTGGTTGATCGTGTGAGGAAAGATCCCCCATTTTGCATCATTGCAACACCACCTTGCTCAACCTATAGTCGGGCTAGACACTTGTACAAGGAATCTCCGGGGCCCAGGCCCATTCGAAGCAGACAGTTTCCTTTGGGCTTTCCTTGGCTGACGACATCAAACCGACAAAAGGCAGAAGAGGGTACAGCATTAGCTTGCAAGATGTGGGAGCTATTTGACATCGCACGTGAGATTGGCTCGCATTTCCTGGGGGAGTTTCCGGAAGATCTGGGGGCCACATCGACAGGTGTTCCCGCCTCCATTTGGCAGATGGATGCTTTCTTTTCATTGTTGGCGAATCCAGGTGTGATGACAATGGCACTTTTCCAGTGTGAATTTGGGGCTAGCTCCCCAAAGCCCACAAGGCTCATCACGGATCTTCAAAATTTTGAGGGGCCGTACCATGAGGGCATTCACTTTCACAGCAGATTGGAGGTATTTGGGGCCACTACCCAAATCTTGCCCCCATCCAGGCCAACACGAGCAGTTGATCGGTTTGGATGACTCTGGTAAATGGAAAACTGGGCCTGCAGCTCACTACCCAGGAGAACTATGCCTTTTCATTGCAAAAGCCATAGCAAAGACCTTCGCTTCGTGGGGGAGGTCCTTGCCACAGAAGACACCTTCACATCCTTCACAATCTGATGGTGCAAATTTTGGTTTGGAAACTTTTGAGGCGCCTTTGGATGGTGAAGATAGCACGGCTGTGGAAACTCTGGACATCAACTACAAAGAAATTCTCTCAGGCTGCTCCGGTCCACCTATGACCGCAAGATATGCTGGCAGGGCTGAAAACTTTGTGGATGGATTGGGACTATGCAGTCCGGGTCGTTGGCATCCTTCGTTCAGAGCCAAGTCAGCGACACGTGAACAAACTGACTTCGCGGCATCTCTCAGAGACATGGTGGACAAATTTTGCAAGGACAAAATCAAAGACCTAGCAAAGCAGACATTTCAGTTGGCTCTTGGCAGGTTCAAGGAGTCACCATTCAGTGAGACGGACTTGGATGACCTCAGACGCAAATGGTTCAGCCTGCTGCCTGATCCGAGACAAGCTGAGGTGTTGGTTCCGGGACAGCCTTTTTATCTTCATGCATTGGCACAATCATTGAGACAACTGGGGGACCCTGATGTGGACATCATTGACAACAGTCCGGGTTCGTCATTTGTGGGTGGCGTGCATTTGGGCCATCTTCAGCCATTGGGGCCTACTCCCCAGGTATATCGGCGGAAGGTTAAGCAGTCCAAGTATGACGATTCGGAGTGGTCACAGGAAATGGGGAACTACTTCAAGGGCGACGAGTGTGAGGCTGAGAAGATCCTCTCAGACCAGTTTAAGGAGGAGGAGCTGGCTGGACGGATGATATTTTTATCCGAGGCGGAAGTGAAGAGGAGATATCGTGATCAATCTCTTCGCGTCGCTGCCCAGGGCATCTTGGAGAAGCCGGATGGGGGTCACAGGATCATACATGACGGCACACATGGAGTGCAGCTCAACAACCAGATTTTGATTGAGGACAGATTGGAAAACCCAGGTCCAAGGGAAATGGCGTGCATCATGGAGACATCGATGGCTTCTGGTGAGCGGTGCATATTTTCATTGAACGCTGACATTGCAAAGGCCCACCGTAGGGTCTTGGTGCGCGAGGAGGACTGGGGAGTCCAAGCCTGCAGAACCTCACACTTCACCGGTCATTTGGCTAAACAAGGTGGGGACTTTCGGCGTGGCGTCAGCAGCTTTTTGGTGGAGCAGATTGATGGCTTTGATTGGAAGACTTGGAATGAGAATCTCAGTTTCTGATTGGCTCTTCGTTCTTGCTTTGTGGATGATCTTCATTTGGCTGTTGGTGGAGGGACGAGATGGCTGACTCTTTGGCGTTTTCTCGTGGTGATGGAGATGGTTGGTGTCCCTTTTTCCTATCGCAAATTCCGTGGAGGCTTCCAATCGGACTATGTTGGTTTTTGGATGGACTACTCAAAATTTGAGATAGGCCTTTCTGAAAGAAGAACCACGTGGCTGGTCGATTTCATCAAGGAGATGGAGCACAACGACTGGCTGGTCAATGTCAAGAGGTTTCAAGAGTTCCACGGTCGCTTGGGTTTTTCGGCACAGGTGCTGCCATGGTTGAGGCCTTTGTTATCTCCTGGATACGCCTGGCTAGCTGCAGTTGGCAAAGCAGCTACTCTTCGGGTTCCTGAGCTCTTGGCTTTGAGTTGCATTTTCATTAAGGAGAAGTTCGCCAAAGGACTTCGTAAGATTCCTTGTGGTC
Source organism: Breviolum minutum Mf 1.05b.01 (assembly GCA_000507305.1). NCBI lineage: Eukaryota > Dinophyceae > Suessiales > Symbiodiniaceae > Breviolum > Breviolum minutum. Next base: position 170,796 of record DF239584.1, on the reverse strand, counting down.
TGAAGGAATTGGAGCTTGGGGAACTCTTCAGAACGGATGCCAAGTGCGAACCAGGCCGAGTAGTGCTGGGTGGTTGGTTGATTGGAAGCCGTGCAGACCCTTGGGAAGCTTCTAGGTTTTCCTTGACTTTGACACCTGCTGAAGCGCCCTGGCTATTTAGGGGACCTGATCAGGAATCTTCTTGGGCAAGTGCATCGGCTGAACTGCTGGGATCCCTTGTTGCGCTAAAGGTATTTGACATTGGCAAGAGTTTCCAACACCTGGCAGCTTCTCATATCGTCAAGTGTGGAGGGGGCACAGACAACAAGGCGGCCAGCTCGGTCACCAGTAAGCGTCTCAGCACCAAGCTCCCTTTGTTGATCATCCTCATGGAATATTTGGGGACATGTGAAGAGATTGGTTTGAGATGCCACCTTGATTGGAGGCCACGCGATACCAACACGGAGGCTGACGATCTTACGAATGGTCGCTTCGAAGCATTCCAAGATTCAAGACGAATTCAAGTTTCTTGGTCTGGTCTGGACCTGCCCTACATTCAGTCATTGATGAAGCATTCAGAGACTTTCTCCAAGAGAAGGCTTTCAGAACCTTTGCAACGTTTGTCTGAAGGAAAATTTCAGAAATCTAAGTGGGGCTGAAACAACTTGCTTCGTTGGGGATATGCCTGCGTGGTTTCAGTTTCGAGGTTTGCACTTTTACGTGCATTTGTTTTGATCAGTGCGTGGTCTCAATCTTTGAATTTCACGTGGCATCCATCCAATCTTCGACAAAAAGGAAGTCCGCATTTTTCCATGTTGTTTGCACTTGTGTGTTGTGATTCTTGTTTCGATTTCAGTGATGTCTGCACTTTCATTTCCGTACCGCGTTGGCACACCGCGTGCCTTTATTAATATGGCGTCTTTATACATTTATTTATGCGGCGATGACACAACGCGTGTCTTTTATATTTCTGGCGTTGTTTGTGTCAAGTTTGTAATTAGACAAGCCAAAGTTGGGAAGCGTAGCAACCAACAGGTTTGTCTATAGAAAACTTTTGGGTGGGCTGGGTGGGTTTTACCCTGTTCCCTTCGGCGTCCCCCTTTGGGTTTCGTTCACGGATTTTGGATTTTGCATTCGAAAATTTACCAACCCTTTGTTGGGAAGTTGCAATTTCCAAACCTTGATTCAAGTTGGTGTTTCGCTGTCTTGTGCCGATTTCACTTTTCACTTTCCATGACTTTGTCACTTGTTTCAAGATTTGTGTTTTATAGTTGCTGCAGTCACGCGTTCTTGTTTAGTCTCTAAACTGAGATTCTTCTGGAACAGTTGTGATTCCAAGTTTCCCTTGTATCATAGTCATGTCCACGCTGATCACTTTAATTATTTTATACCGCGCAGTCTCGGTTCTCAGTCTTTTGTTACCCTCCCTCTGCCTCCCTTGTCTCTCTTTCGAGATTTATTGCCACTTCGTTTGGGGAGTTTGCGTACTTTTACGTACGGGGGGGGATATGCCTGCGTGGTTTCAGTTTCGAGGTTTGCACTTTTACGTGCATTTGTTTTGATCAGTGCGTGGTCTCAATCTTTGAATTTCACGTGGCATCCATCCAATCTTCGACAAGAAGGAAGTCCGCATTTTTCCATGTTGTTTGCACTTGTGTGTTGTGATTCTTGTTTCGATTTCAGTGATGTCTGCACTTTCATTTCCGTACCGCGTTGGCACACAGCGTGCCTTTATTAATATGGCGTCTTTATACATTTATTTATGCGGCGATGACACAACGCGTGTCTTTTATATTTCTGGCGTTGTTTGTGTCAAGTTTGTTAATAGACAATGCATTGTGTTTTGGGGTGGTTTCATTTTCGCTGTTGCAACTAAATCACCAAATAGCACAGCAACGGAGTGATTCAGCACTATTAACAATTAATTCTCCAACTGTTTTTCTGTCAACTTGGTGACTGATTAAGACACAAACGGAACAAAGAGACTGGGCGACTCTCTCACTGGACTGAATGAGTTAGTGTCTAACTGTTGTGTTGAATCGACCAACCGATCAGCTTTCCAGCACCGACTTCTTGACTGGCTCAGTGACTGGGCTGGTTAATTCAATTGTCTAACTAATTCTCATTGTGTGTGACTAACTGTGTAACTGTCTGGCTAGCTGTGAAACTTGGCGCTTACCTCAGAAAAATCTAATTGAAGAGCAAATCGTTTACTAATTTTTGTTATCGGAGTTCTTTTTGTCAAATTTTGTGTTGGTTGAAAGCAATGTGTCAGGTCAGAGCAATTCGACTTGATTTTTTTTTTCGCGGTAGCCGATCAAGCTCCAGATATGGTCGGTCAGGAAATCTTTCATTTGTTAAAGAGAAATGATTGCAAGAAAATCTGGAAAACTGATCCAAAACACTTCGACAGTTGCAAGTCACTTTCATGGAAGAAACATTTAACACAACTTTGCCTTGGCAATCAACAAATCATCATGCGTCTGCTCATTTTTGCCGCTTGAATTTGTCATTTGCAAAGGAGCCTGGCGAATTTGTCGAAGATCTCATGCCTCTGAAGATTATGCTCCAGGTCCTTTCTTATAGATGATGGGCCAGTTGTATAAAGATGGTAGACTAGAAAGCGCCAGTTAGGATCCCAACCGCCTGTCCTGCATTTGCTTGGAGATGACGTGGTATGAACTCTCTTCATACAGTCCAAGGAAAAGATATCTAGCCAGCTTATTGGAATGCTGCATACCGACTCACAACAGGCTTCTAGCTTCCTGCTTCATTAGGTAGGAACACCACACTTGGATGTTCTCCGTTCGCAAGTCAGTCCCTAGAGAAGCAGACTGGATTTTCTCGATGCCGCATTGTATTCCTCACTTCAGAGAATCCAGTATCGATCCAAATTTGTCCAGTGAGCACAAAGGTTTTGCTTGTACTGAAAGGAGCAAGTTTGAATTTTGTGCTTCTACAGTTTTGCGTCTTCTCTTGCGAGTTGTGAAGGCCTGGTAGAAGATCACTTGACCAAACCAATAAGAACAATCTCCGGAACTTTCGCTTCTGTGTTGCTTGTTGGGAGGTTATTTTTGTTGTGTATCCATGCAATTGTTGCATCGCTCTTCAAGAGAGACAATTCAACCAAATGCCGCAACTATCCACAATAATAACAGCTAATTCATTATCTTCGTTGTCTACAAAGTATCATGCAGTCCTTTTGCAAAGTGACCTGCAAGGCTTCATATGGCCATACTTCCAATCCCACAAAGTTACTACTTTAAAATTTCACAGAACACCACACAAATGATCGAGCCAGTCGACATGCGTGCTCTCAGCCCCCAATTGGCATGCCACTTAGCCCTTGATGGTCATTTGGTTGCACCCTTTACTCCGACTGTCTCTGTAAGATTGTCCTTCCCCTTTGTTTTTGTCTATCAGATTTTGTCTAAGTGAAGTTGTTGCTTGTTTTTTCTGGTCAATCCAGTCACAGGAAAACTTAGTCTACTAGTGTGGTGCTTCTGTTCGGTGTTTTGGTTGTGTTTTTGGTGGTTGTACTTTATGTTATTTTCTGTTGTTTCTTGTTGCTTTTTGCACTGACCTTATTAGATTATTGACCGGTGGTTCCTAAGTACGGTTGCTGTCATTGCATTCAAACGACTGCCACTATCGTGATGATGAGCGCAGCATGGGATCAAAAAAAATACATGGCCCAGAGTTGAAAATGTGTGTTTTCTCATTGAAAAGTATCAAAGCGTTTCGAAGGATCGGCATAGTTTCCGAACGTTCGAAAAGGGTTTTTTACAATAAACTTTTCGGGCTTCCGGAGAATAGGGACTTATTCGTACGTATATTTAAAAGAGGAACGAGTCTTCCGTCTTTGGCCATGCGGTGACATCAGTCAAAAGATCCATGGGTGTGCCTATTTTTGAGTGGAGCTTCGCCAAATCGGCCTCCCTTGTAGCTACGTGTTTAGAGTAGCTAGAGTACCGTAGAGTGGTGTAGAGTAGCGTGTTCTGTGTCTACCTGCGTCCCAACCCAATCCTTAGTGTCGATCTTAACATTGCGGTGCGTGGAGCAGGAGCGTGGAGTTCGGTAGAGTAGCGCAGAGTAGTTGAGTTGCGGAGCTACAGTGGCTTGGAGTAATGTAGTGTAGACTGGCGCAGAGTAACGGAGAGTAGCTGTGTTGCACTTTTCACATAGCTGTCATAGCTTCCGTGTCTGCATTCGGGTTCCTGGATTCAGTGTATTTTTTCTGCGCGTGTTTATTTCAAGAATAGGCATCAAAATATATTTCATAAAATCAATTGACCACTGGCCTCGTGGAAAAAAAACATACGGGGAAAACTTGATGTATTTCAAGCTCACATCCCTGGGCCGGTTATCGCTTCAAACAAAAATCAGTTTCACTGAAATATAAAATTTGTTTAGGCCAATGTAAAGCCAAAAAACACAAGGCATGGCCGTGTTGCTGCCTGCCATGACTTGCGTTTTCTCTTGAGAAGTTAAATAGTGCATACAGCACATAACGTACTTGTTACCATGTTGTATTCATTTGTTCAAATCTAGTCTATGTGTATGCAATAGAAAAAGGCGACCAAAGAAAAAATGCAGCTACACTGAGCAGACGAGTGTTGGACTTTTTTGAAGTCAGTTTGCACCATACTTTTGGGAATGACGTATTGTCCATTTGATTTGATTTTTTTCAAGTTGTCACCTGTTTTCATCGTTTGAGATTTTTCACCATTGGATTGTGATTGCTGCGCGGAAAAACTCTAATTTTGTCAATGGTGTTGACGAAATTTATTCGATTGGCACTCCTCATGAAAGAGGAGGGACCATGCCTGCAGATGCAATTTTGACCTTGTTTTGACAGATCTTCCTGTTCCTAGACTTCATATGCGCGCTCACGTAATGTGCGTGAAGAAGACATCACTCTGTTTAATTCATATTTTGCACACTTTCATGAGGAAAGTTCGGGCCACAAAGGCCGTCCAATGAAGGCGTAATTTTCGAGCATAGAGTCTCATCGCAAAATATGTCTGTTCAAGGACAGCCAGTCGTTGATTTGTCTATAGCCAACATGGCAGTTCGCTTGTAAATGTCAGAGTGATAGAGTTCAAATCTAACGCATAAACCAAACTCTTCACTTTCAACTTTCACAAGTCAACCAGCATCCCCTCACCACGTTTTTGGTGAAATGGCGATGTATGGTCCTATCGGGATTCCAGGGCGGACCATGGCACAACAACCTTGGCCTTCCACAATGCAAATGCTGCTTGGACATGTGTTGATTCTGATGCACGAGATTTTGGGGATCTCCAAAGCTAGGGCCCCGAAAAAATCATTGGAACACAAACAACTTAGCCTTTGAAGTATTTGTATGCCCATTTTGACTTCCATCTCCAAATGCTTTTCAAACTGATTCTGAACGGACCTGTGGACATTGGGTAGCGGTAGCGTTGTAAACGAAATCATTGTTGTTGTTCTTCAAAGATATTCCGATCGTTGTTGGTTTTTGGTTGGGCAAGTAGCCGAAGGTTCAGCTTGTTGCCGTGCCACGGCCACAGGTCAAATCAACAAGCGACACAAAGTGGCCCCTTGCCGTTTGGTTCATGAGTTGTGTCTCACAATTCGGGGGCTGAGACTCCATTGGTTTTTCAGTAGTAACTTATGCAATGCAATGTGTGCTTTGACATTACCTTTGCCTCATGACTCTGATAAGATTGATTAGGTACCGACACATCAGGCAAAACCCCTCAACAGCTGGTGAATCCCAGAAGTCAATTTCAATAAGTCATCAAGTCTGAAAACAACACTTGTCATTCTCCTAAAAATGACTGCAGCATTTATTTGCTTTTTTTTTTCCGGCTTGATGATGTAATTTTTGACATAATGTGCATGAACCTTCTTAATCTCAACTAGCAGACAGAATCGACGGTGGACGATGTAGATTTGCAGCCATGGAACTGCAGTGGCTAAGCCTGGACTGCAGATGTTCAATTGTGTGACTCTAAAGTTTGGAAAGATTTGTTTCTGTGGCCTTTTGCTTCTCTCAGCTTGCGTCAGCATGCTGGCAGCTTCTGTCTACAACTGGTACCTCGCAAAATGTCCCTTGTCTGGTGTTGCACGGGTGTCCGTGCTCGCGTTGCCCAACGCCAGCTTGCCAGACGTGGAGGCTGCCGTCATGCCTGCCGAGATCAGCTCTCCAATACCAAGTGTCGGCAGCTCCCCTCAGGTCACTTCAACTATACTGCCTGAAGTTAGCTTATCAATGCCAAGTGTCGGGAGGAGGAGAAGGAGAAGGAGAAGAGAACCAGGGAGGAGGAGAGGAGGAGAGGAGGAGAGGAGGAGGAGAGGAGGAGGAGAGGAGTCCCCTCTTTCTATAATGCCAAAATGTGGCTACCCCGGAATCAGATGCTCCAGGAAAAGCCCTTACCGAATTTACGTGTCGCGAAAGTCGTATATTTTCCAACAAATGTCTGATGCAGTGATTCAAGGACTCGGTAGCAGGAAAGATCGTTGCAGATATGAAGTCCTTGATGTAGACATCACTAAATATAGTCAGTATGCTGGCAAAGTGGTGAGAGGTGATGTTTGGATTCATGTTGGTTATGCCAAGCAGGAGGTGTTTTACAAGCTCTGCAAGGACAAGTTCGCTCCTCTGAAGGTATACTGTATTTTCTTCAATAGCGAGCCTAGGAAGGCGAAAGCACCAGAGGGTGTATGTGAGATTTGGGACTACACCCACGTCAACCAGCCCATAGCTCCCGTGGTTCGCTATTTGCCGCCTGGATTTGTACCACTTTACAGAGATGTTTCCCAAAACGACCTTGCAGTTCAAAAACGTTCTGAGGAGTGCGAAGAATCAAAGCTTGAGCTGTTTTTCCTGGGCAACGTTTCCAAACTCCGGCGGAAGCATTGCTGGAATCATTTGCAACGCTTACCAGCACTGCAGCATCTCACCTTCACGAGCACTGACAGGGGAATAAGGAGCTTGAAGGCAATGCGCAAGCTTGTGGAGAAGAGAAACACCATTTTCTTGAATATGCATCCGCTTTGCAATGAAAGTGCTGGCAGCAGCTATCCTAGCGAACGACTTGAGACTGTGCGTCTCTCAGTCCTTTTGAGTTTTGGAGCTTTGGTCATCTCGGAGCCTGCGAATTCAGTGGATATGACTCTGTACCAAGACATAGTGATTTTTGAGAAGAATCTGTTTCGTGCCTTCTCCACGTGGAGCCCAGATTTACAGGAGCTTTTGGGCAACTGCAATAAGATCCGTGAGTTTCAGCTGCAGGCCTATGAATTATTCAAACAGAGATTTCATCCAGGCTTGCTCTTGGAAAATGCTGGAATCTTTCCGTTCTGACAGTTCCACGGCATTAAGAGTTTAATGGTGAGAAGTCATGGCGATCATTTATTTCAACATTGGATTAGACTCCAGTGAACTAAAATAGCAATGGAAGTCCTCGTTTTCCAACAAAAAATAGATCTACAGTCATGGTAGTTTTCCATTGCCATTTTAGTTTAGATACCAGAGTTTTCAACCCTTTTCGTGACATTGTGCGGAAGATTGGTGCCGAAAATGGCAGAGACCAGGCAAAGTCCTGTCTGAAAAACCGCTGGCCGTTTGACGTTTGAGGCGAAATAATGTGACATATTTTTTCTGAAGAGAAGAATCACTGCAGATTATTTTTCTTTCTTGTCTATTTTTGTTAGGGGAGGTTTGGAAAGCTGCGGGGGTTGGGGTAAGACGGGCCAATGCGGTTCTTGCAGAGAAGTTTGAGTCATTTTCCGATTTTTGGTGCCTCCCTTTGTTTGCCAGACATGTCCTCTGAGGAAGTGAGGGAATGGTTCTTTGAGTTCTCCAAGGATAAGAATCTATCAAGACTCGAAAGAGTTCGGATTGAATGTATAGCAATCTACATTCACCGACTCTACAGGTATCTCTCTACAGTATCTCAGACAGTATTTATCGATATATAGTTATATAATGTATATACATAATACACCATATGCACATGTAATTTAATTGTTACCATCAATAAAATAGCGGTGAGCTCGGGTGAATGTTGCGCTCTTGACGATCCAAGGGCCTCGGCATAGAGCGATGTGCAAGAGCATTTAGACTCCCGCAAACCTATTGCAGCTCGGCTTCAGCGGTAGCCATTGGATCGAGGGCGGTACCCCTCCATATGTCAGGCATAGCTTTGACCATTGTAACGGGACTCAGCGCCAGTGCCACGGAGATACAGCTACGACATGATGAACTTGTGCGAGACATCCTTGAGAAGCTTCCCCCAAGACCGCGAGGGATGAAAGCGCAGTTGCTTCTTGGCACGGAGGTCCTTTCTTTGGATAGTTCTGCCCATGACGCTGGGCTGACAGATGACTGCGAGCTTCAACTCATTCTGACCAAGGATTTTGTCGCTTGTTCCCGCAAAAAGGATGGGCCGGGAGTGGACACCTTGGTTTATGTCAAAATCCCAGAGGACGTGACACGCATTCGAGATGCGGCCTTCGAGAATTGCAGCTCCTTGACAGAAGTGAAGATTCCAAGCTCAGTGACTGGTATTGGTGCATGGGCTTTCGATAAATGCGGATTGTGAAGAATAGTGCTCTCACTCATGTCCATGTGTTGTTTTGCATGACTTGCATGTACAGTTCGCCACCGACGTGTTGGCTCAATTACTCGACAGGCGCCTTGAGTCTAAGCTACAAAAGTGTTCCGGTGCGGTTTTGCTAGCTTTCAATAGTTGGCAATCTTCAAACTGGTAGCGGAGCTCTTCGGAGCTTGTGCTTTTCTACACCTACAGCGAAGCTTGGCCATCCTACTTGGTGGAGTTTGTCTACTTGGTGGAGCAATGGCCTTGGACAATCTACGATACGGAAGTTTCCGTCCAGTGGCAGTTCAAGCTGAAGCTCGTGCACTTCCGGGCTACGGTGGACAAGTGGAAGACTGGGGAACCTACCGGTTCATGGTTGAGGCTCTAGAGATGAAGGAGGCGGACTTGCTCTACGCCTCACAGAACGGTTGCAGGGCCCAGCACTTCAGATTGCCAGGAGCATTGGAGTGGAGAAGCTATCCAAACCGGATGGCGTCAAAGTGCTCTTGGAAAGTTTGGAGAAGGATCTTCTGCCGATTCGCCGGCAAGCAGCGCTTGAGCTGTATCAAGCAGGCTCGACCTCCGGGCTGCTGAGTCGCCAGTCTGGCGAACCTATGAGTTCGTACTGCCTTCGACGTGAGGCTTGGTGGAGCCAATTGCAGGATTTGGACGATAGTGTCAAGGTGTCAGACTCTATCAGAGGAGAGCAACTCCTGCAGAATGCCGGTTTGGGTCAGATGGAGATGAGATTGGTTCGTACAGTATGTGGCAACGATCTTAGTGATATCCAAAAGCTCTGCAATGCGTTGAGGGACCAGTACGGCACGATACATGAGAAGGAGCGAGGACAAGGAGGTCACCGAGGCTTCAAAGGACGGAGCTGGCACGGATCTTACAAAGGAGGCTATGGTCATGGCAAAGGACACGGCAGCAGCTACATGGCCGAGCAGTCTGAAGATGGCACATCACCGGTGAGTGGTGGCGGATCTGATGAACCAGCGTGGACAGAAGGAGAAGCTTCGGAATGGTCCTACGCCGATGATGATTGGATTGAGGTTGAGGAAGAGGTCTACCACGTGGATGAGACGGAGGAGAAGACCCTTGAAGAGAACGTGGTATGTTGGTTCTCAGAGCAAGGAATCAACGCCCAGACCTGCAGTTCGGAAGACCTCAACATGATCTATGACGCAGTGGATGCTGAACTCACGGCTTTCTATGCTCGAGGGCAGATTAGCCAGAGAGGATATTCAGCACCTGCAAGCGGAGGAAGCTATGCACCGTCAGGGACGATGACACCGGCAGATCGCCAAGCACGAGTGCTAGCTGCCAAGCAACGCACCAAATGTCGAGCATGTGGCCAACAAGGACATTGGCAACACGATGCGATCTGCCCAAAGAGGAGCTCAAGCAAGGGCTACAAAGGATGGAACAAAGGCAAGTCCAAGGGTAAAGGATCCGGAAAACATGGTAAGAAAGGAGGTGACAAACAAGGAGGTGATCAAGCCAAACCCCGCGTCGTCTACTTCAGTGTTGGCGAGCGTGGCAGTGAGACTGAGGAGAGCTTTGCTGGTATGGTGGTTCGACAGGAGCCTACGGATCCAGAGACCGAAGGGAATGAGCCGACCGCTGTTGCAGCTACAGGACTTGGTCAGATGCCTCTTGCAGATCTTGAGCGTGAGGTACATCGTCTGATGAGGTTGCCACCGGAGGAGTTGGATCGTCAGTTCCGCAATGAGATGAGCTACATGGCCCCGACCCCAAAGGCCAAGGCATTCATGCCATCTACGCCTCCACGGGCGACTTCGGCATCTACTCACCAGGTGTTTCTCACACCTGGATCAGACAGAGGAACCTATGCGCAGTCAAGTCAGGCTGCTGAACCTCCACGCTCACCGATCCCGAAAGCGGTTCCGACTACATCAACACCTACAGTGCTTGCTTCTGCCTGTGCTCATGAGAACACCACGAGACGAGGCACCAATGCATATGTGGACATGCTGTCTTGCAAGGACTGTGGAGTCATCCTCAGCAAGACCAAGAAGGAAACCACCAAAGAGGACCGTCCTATGCATGTTCAGGTGCCTGGGACGTGTGTCCACCACAATGTAAACTGGAAGGGAACCAACGGTTACCAATGGCGTTGGACCTGCGAGGATTGTGGTCGTACCGAATCGGTTCGCAAGGAGCCAGGCAGAGAGAGGCCAGTACCAGGAGTCAATGATGGTAGAGTTCAAGTGGCCTCGACTTCGGCTTCGCCGGCTGCATCCCTGTCTCGTGCAGGAGGAGTGCATNGTGGCAATGAGACTGAGGAGAGCTTTGCTGGTATGGTGGTTCGACAGGAGCCTACGGATCAAGAGACTGAAGGGAATGAGCCGACCGCAGTTGCAGATACAGGACTTGGTCAGATGCCTCTTGCAGACTTGGAGCGTGAGGTCCATCGTCTGATGAGGTTGCCACCGGAGGAGTTGGATCGTCAGTTCCACAATGAGATGGGCTATATGGCCCCGACACCAAAGGCCAAGGCATTTATGCCATCTACACCTCCACGGGCGACTTCGGCATCTACACGCCAGGTTTCTCACACCTGGATCAGACAGAGGAGCCTATGCGCAGTCAAGTCAGGCTGCTGAACCTCCACGCTCACCGATCCCGAAAGCGGTTCCGACTACATCAACACCTACAGCGCTTGCTTCTGCCTGTGCTCATGAGAACACCACGAGACGAGGCACCAATGCATATGTGGACATGCTGTCTTGCAAGGACTGTGGAGTCATCCTTAGCAAGACCAAGAAGGAGACCACCAAAGAGGACCGTCCTATGCATGTTCAGGTGCCTGGGACGTGTGGCCACCACAATGTAAACTGGAAGGGAACCAACGGTTACCAATGGCGTTGGACCTGCGAGGATTGTGGCCGCACTGAATCGGTTCGCAAGGAGCCAGGCAGAGAGAGGCCAGTACCAGGAGTCAATGATGGTAGAGTTCAAGTGGCCTCGACTTCGGCTTCGCCGGCTGCATCCCTGTCTCGTGCAGGAGGAGTGCATGACGCAGAGGTGTTGTTCGGTGGGCCAGAAGAATGGTACCAATACCAATCTCTACTACAACGAATGGTGGAGTCCCATATGGAGCTTCATGGACAGATGACCCGTGGTGAGTTTATGCAGATGGTCAATGCTGTCATGATCTGCTTTCGGAGCTTTGGATTGAGGACGCTACAGGCTGGCATTCCACCTTTGCCGAGCAGGTCTTCGTCACAGCAGGACGCACTATCTACTACCACGAGGAGCTCTACGGGAGGTTGTCCAGTGCAGGACTTCGGAGAATGACTTTTGGAGCACACAAGGGTCGCACCTTCACTGAGACCTACGAACAGTATCCTGACTATGTCGACTGGACACTCTCCGAGGCAGAGCACAGTGCAGGCTTCTGCGCTGGGATGCGTAAGTGGATGACCTACTGCCACAACCGGAGGGAGGACGAGATACAGGGTACGGTCTACATGGTCGCTGATGATGCAGGTGAAGATGAGAGTGACCCAGATGACGTGCTTCTCTATCTGGACAGTGGTTGCAACGTCACGTGCCATGGAGAACTTTGGGAGCGTCGCTACGTCAGAGCCACAGGAAACCGTCCAACTTGGGTTCATCAAGGAGAAGGAAGCCTCCGTGGTATCGGCGGAGGAACCCGAACCACTGGAGTGAAGGAGTTCTATGTTGGCTTGGAAGGAGAGAATGATGGGGAGCGAGTTCCTGGAGAAATTGTCTCCACAGAGATCGCTGGAAGCAGCGCACCGTTGCTGCTATCCATAAAGAGTCAACAGGCTTTGGGACTTGTGGTGGATTTTGCCCACTACACGGTCTACTCGAGGCTGTTAGATCTCACCTTCAAGGCTGTGAAGGGGCGCAAGAATGGCCTGATTGGACTGAGGATGCTACCTGGTCCGTCTGTTACAGATGTGACTCCAGTGGCCTTGATGGCTGAGGAGGATGAACCTGAAGGAGAAGAGAGGCCACCATGGCGCAGAGGTGCAGCATCATCTTCATCAAGGGATCGATCACGATCAAGGGTTACCACTGGCACAATGGATGTTCCTGGAGTGCAAGGATTCACCACAGAGGAGAGAGGAATCCCCGTCCGAGGACCGAGAGTATTGCCTACGGCTCGACCCCAAGAAGAAGAAGAAGCCTCAGCTGAAGCCAGGGCTGCCCTCGTAGCCTTCGAGGACGATGCTGAGGAGGAGGAGGTCGAAGTTGAAGAAGATGAAGAGGCTGAAGAAGCGGAGGAACAATGGGAAGAGTTTGGATTGGAACCTGAGGAGACTGATGATGACAGGCGTCGCACGGCATCCGAACCTGAAGGAGAGATTGAGGCCCTGGACAGAGGAGACCACAGTCCTGATTCTCCAGATGAAGGAGATTACTGGACTATGGAAGGAATACACCTGGTCAGAAACCATGTGCAGAAGAGAAAGACACTCTACTACCCAGTGGGATGTCGTCTGGATATGCCGGTCAGTAGAGATAGGCTACTTCCATGGCGACACACCAACAAGACCTATGAGGATGGATCACGGTCTTGCTTCACGGATGACTGGAAGGAAGGGTGCGTGCCGAACATCACAGCTTCCATTACTATGACGTATCACAGGATGAGGAGGTACCCGATGCCCCCAGCCGGATACTCCATTATCAGCCGCTTCGTCGTGGATCGCGATACGAAGGAGGAACTATGTGACGATGATGAGGCTACCGTCAGCAATATTCCACAGTGCACCAGGCAATTGGACAAGGTGAGGAACTTGCAAGTGACCTGGTTCTACGTCGATGAGGAAGAAGAGGACAAGCGATGGACTGGAACCACGGTCTTCAAGCTGAAGGCTTTGGATGAAGAGTTGAGGACTCAGAGATGCCAATGGGAACCGGAGGATCCCAAGAAGACACTGCCAAGGGGAAAGAAGAAGCAATTGGCCAAGGAGGTAGAGAAGCTGGAGAACGAGGATGTGGTGATGTGGAGCAATTTGCTTCAAGTGAAGCCATCACCACCACGGAAGCTGCTCTTCGAGCTGTTCTGTGGTTGCGCCCTGCTGACGAGGATGGCACAGTCGGCGGGATATGCTACTTGTGAGCCGGTGGACATCCGTCGAGGATGGGATGTCTTCAGGTTGGATCACCGGAAGTATGTCGAGACGGTGATTGATGAGGAGCAGCCTTACCTTCTGGCAATTGGATACCCATGCGGTCCATGGTCACCATGGCAACGCATGAACCAGAACAAGGAGGACCTGAATTGGCAACGTCAAAAGTGGCTGCCTATTCTGAGGTGGATGAGGCAACTGATTCGCAAACACCGACGTCGTGGAGGAAGAGTTCTTTTGGAAAATCCATGGCTGTCGGAGGCATGGAATACTTGGGAGCTGCGAGGTCTCTACATGGACAACGTTGGAGAGAGAGATGACTATGAGGTGATCAGGGTGGATCTTTGTCGTTTTGGTCTGAAGGACAAGGAGAGCCACCTACCACACTTGAAACCTACAGGAGTAGGTACCGACTCACCTGGTATCACAAGAACCAGATGAAGAACAAGCGATGTCGACGAGACCATGAACATGAACTTCTTGAAGGAAGCAACCGATATGGTAGAAGGACCCTACAGGCCGCTCAATGGACATCACGTTTCTGCAGATCGATCCTGGAAGGAATCTATCAAGATCTCCGGGAGATCGGGAGAGTCGCTTTTGCGGCTGAAGACGCCATTGAGGATCTTGAGGAGGACCCACTTCCTTTGGATGGTATCAACGGCGCGGAGGACCTGCCGTATTCCCGGATTGGACAAGGAGAGACTATGGAGAAGGAGATTGAGCTACAAGAAGGATTGGATACACTGGAGCGTGACACGGACCCAGAGGCTGAGAAGGTTAGAAGGTCTGAGTGGTTGAAGCTCACGAAGGACGAAAGGATTGGTGTAAGAAGGCTGCACCACATGACCAGCCATGCCTCTAAGCCACAACTTCAGAGGATGTTGAGGTATGCAGGAGCGGCACCAAGAGTGGTCAAAGGGATTCAATACTTTCGCTGTGCGGCATGTGAGAGGGAGAGTGAGGAGAAGAAGCCCTTTCCGGTGAAGGCCCCTTCACCATATGTCTTCAACGAGACTGTCGGCCTCGACCTTTTCGAGATCAAAGATGCGGCCGATGTGAGGTACCAAGTCCTCCACGCCATTTGCTATGGCACCACTTTCCAATGTGGGGATGTACTTGGAGTGTATGAAGGTGTACCTTCATCATCTCGGTGTCTCCGAGCGTTTCTGCAGTTTTGGAGTTGCTGGGCCGGCATGCCCACCTACTTGTCAGTGGATCGTGGCCTTCACAACCGTGGAGTATTTCAAAGTGAACTTGAGAAGGCCGGAGTCAAATTCAGGACGGCAGGAACAGAGTCACCGTGGGAAATAGGTCGTGTGGAGAGACACGGGGGTATCCTTAAGCATACTCTTCGCAAGATCGTCCTGGCAGAACAAGTCACAGGCACTGAGGAGATGAGGCTGGCATTAGTGGAAGCCCTCAACACCAAGAACCGTTTGGGAAACCTTGGTGGATTCAGCCCTCAACAGTGGGTTTTGGGACATCATCCGAAGATGGAAGGTTGGCCCGATGAGGAGATCACTGAGAGCTTTGTGCACGACGAGGATCCCATGTCAGCATTCAACCGCAGAGCTGCTTTCCGTGAGACGGCACGCATCTCTTGGATGCAGGAGGACAGCCAGAGGAGGATTCGAAAAGGGATTCTACGCCAAGGAGGATCTGAGCATGGCATCTACCGTACAGGAGATATGATTTCCTTTATGAGGAAACGCCAAGGCAAAGCAAAATGGTACGGACCTGCCCGAGTTCTTGTACAAGAAGGCAGGAATGTTTGGCTGCTACATGGAGGCGTGCCGATAGTGATTTCGGAAGCAATGGTACGACCAGCGTGCCCTGAAGAACTTCTGGAGTCCGAATTGCTTCAGAAGCGCACCAAGGGTGTGAAGAGGTTCAGAGGATTCGGCTATGAGGATGTGTCTCAACCACATCAGCTGGGAACAGGACAACAGCAATCCTACATGGACTTCAGCAAGGAGATTGAGAAGGACCTGTTGGAGGAGTTCAGGCCTGGGACTGCAGCACCTACAGAGGCCGGAGGAGATGATGAGTCACCGAAGAGAAGAAGAGAGGTGGTGCTAGACATGGCACCAGAAGATGTCCCAGTACCTGTCACTCCTACTCCAACTACACCACCTGGAGAAGAGGAGGACACCGCTGGAGGAGAGAGTTCACCTATGGCATCAGAGCCACAGATCACGGCACTTACCAGAGCTTTGAGGAGCAACCCCGATCGACTGGATGTTGGAAGAGGACGAGCAGCTGGTATGAACAGTTTGGATGAGGAACTGAGCGTGTTTCTGCCGATCATACCAGGAGAAGAGGATAGAGACAGGTCTAGGAGTCCGCATGGAGATCGAACAGGAGAACCGCAGGAGAGAGTGGTGAACCATGCGGTGAGGCAAGAGTTCAACTGCTTCTTGGTCAAGAGGAGCAGTGCAAAGGCAAAGGCAAAGAGCCGAGGAGCGCAGGAATTGGTCTATCGACACGAGACTGACGAGATGAAGGGCAAGTTGGATGAAGCTCGTGGAAAGGAATGGGCCAATTGGGTGAAGTATGGTGCTACAAGAGAGCCGAGCCCACAGGAGGTGGACCAACTACTTCGCCAGGGCTACAAGGCCATCCCGATGCGATGGGTTGACATCGACAAGAACTCAAAGCTTCGAGTTCCTGGAGGACCTGAGGTGGAACTCAAGCTCAAAAGCAGACTGGTGATGAGAGGAGACCTGGAACCAGGAGATTTCAGGGTTGACTGCCCTACTTCATCACAGGTTGGAGTGCATCTGGTGATTTCCTATGCGGCATGCACAGGACAGAGGCTGAGAGCAGGAGATATCACCAGCGCCTTCCTACAGGGAGCCCCGATTGATCGAGTTCTGCTGATGAAGGTTCCGAGTGATGGAATCCCAAACACCAATGGCATTGGAAATGCCTATGAGCCGGGAGGCTACTTGATTGCCCTCATGAGCATCTATGGATCACGGGATGCACCGCGTGGATTCTGGATGGCACTACGTCGTGAACTACTTGAACAAGGACTATGCGAGATCGAGCCGGCAATGTACAGCCTGAGCATCGATGGATGTCTGCACGGATTGGCAACCACGCATGTGGATGACATTCTTTGGTGTGGAACTTCTGAGATGGACAAGGTCATGGCGCAGGTTCAAAGTCGCTTCACCTTTGGGAGCGTAGAAGAGCTGGGTGAAGGTGCGTCTGGATCTTTTCGCTATTGTGGTCGTCGCATCGAGGACCACGGGAAGTACATCGCGATCAGCACTCCCGAGATTCTCAAGAAGGTCAAGCCGATTCACGTGGACCAAGGAAGGAAGAGGAGCCCAGAGGATCCTGCGACGTCTGAAGAGCAGAGTCAAATGAGAGCTGTCTTGGGGAGCTTAGGTTGGGTCGCAAGGCTTTGCCGACCCGAATTGTCGTATCGCTGCAGTGCTCTACAAGGACGACAATCGAAGCCCACAGCAGCGGACTTGACGGCCACCAACAAATTGTTGTCTGCAGCTCAAAAGACATCGCAGTATGGACTTCACTTTATGAAGGGCAAGATCAACTTTGAGATGGCTTGTTTGCTCTCTGTTACCGACGCATCACACGCTGCGGAGGTTCATGTGAGCGAGATTGGAAGGCCTATGGGACATCGATCGCAAGCCGGACGTTTCTTACTGCTTTCGGATCGCATGCCAAGCGAAACAGAGAAGTGCCACGTACACGTGCTGGAATGGTGCTCGCACGCATTGCGTCGAGTTTGCAGATCTACGCTGCAAGCGGAGGTTCTCAGCTCGATGGATGGGTCAGAGTCTGGCAACTATGTTCGAGGATTGATGCACAGCATGGTGCATCCGAAGGCCAGCAATGAGAAGCGCTTGACTGATTGGAAGATTGATGCGATGGACAGCCGTCATCTTCACTGGGTCAGCGATTGCCGTTCCTTCATCGCCTACATGGGAAACCCAAGCCAGAACACCGTGACGGACAAGAGGCTGGCGATTGATCTTACGGCTTTACGCCAAGAGTTGTGGCGTAAGCATGGTGCTGAGCTCGGAGAGCCAGGAATTCAGAATGCAGTTCCCGAAGATGGAACTGATCACTTGTGGTGGGTGTCGACCAAAGATATGCTGAGCGATGGGCTCACCAAACAGATGGTCTGGCACTCCATCCGAGATCTTTGTGAAGGTGGCACGTGGAAGCTCACGCAGCCGCCTGTTTTAGCTGGAACTTCAATGGACGTCGATGAAACAACACAGGACTTTTAAAGAAGATGGGTGTGAAGAATAGTGCTCTCACTCATGTCCATGTGTTGTTTTGCATGACTTGCATGTACAGTTCGCCACCGACGTGTTGGCTCAATTACTCGACAGGCGCCTTGAGTCTAAGCTACAAAAGTGTTCCGGTGCGGTTTTGCTAGCTTTCAATAGTTGGCAATCTTCAAAGTACATTTGTGAAAGCATTGCGCGAACCGCTGGATTTGCCAATTTTAAACCAAGAGCGCACGCAAACGCGAAAAAATATTGGAAATTGCAAAGAAATGTAAGGGCAGCCTTTATTGAAAGACGCTTCTTTTGTAGTAGCTCTTGTGGAAAAATCAGGCGTGATAGTGTCTTCACCAATTGTCTTGGTCAGCATCAGTGTTGTTGTTGTTGTTGTTGTTGTTGTTGTTGTTGTTGTTGTTGTTGTTGTTGTTGTTGTTGTTGTTGTTGTTGTTGTTGTTGTTGTTGTTGTTGTGGTTGTTGTGGTTGTTTTTGCCGTTTTTTCCGCGTTTTCACTGTTGCTGTCGGGGCTCAAGGCGGGTGTTGGGTGGGCGCGGGGCCCGGGCAACCGGCCTGGTGCGTGGTGGGTGGGTCAGGCGGGTTGCGTAGGTGGTTTTGTCCGTGTTTGGTCGGCGTTGCCCTTGCAGGTGTATGCCGATCACAATGTCCTGCAATCTATCGGTGTGAGGCCTGGCGGTATTGCATTCGCTATGCCCAAAGAGTTGACTTGGAGGGAGCAACAGAGCTTGCGCTGCCAAGCAGAGGAAGGTGCAACGGAGGTTGACCTAAAAGCGTTGCACGAGCAGCTGACGGACAGAACTCGTTCCGCTACGCTGCTTTCATTTGTGCTGCATTGAGCCAAAACCATCTGAAGTTCTGAAGCATCCTGGTAGCCTCTGGTGCAACATCGCAACCCTGCATCTCTTGTGAGCTTGGTGTTCTTTCCGGGCCCGTTTGATTTCAGAAGCGCCGTCAGAGTACAAGGTTGAACTCAGTGGTTCTCATGACGAAACGATTCTTGGGCGGGTGCAACCTTGTTATTCTCTGATGTGGAGTATCTAGTATAATTACAAGTACGTTATCTCACCTCACCTCACAACCAACCACAATACTTCACCTCACCTCGCACCATTCTGCGCATCGTGAAAGTAGTGTGCCCAGCCAAAGGGAAACTTTGTCCTTCTTCATTGCACACTGCGTGGAATGCAGCGCGCATGGTAACCGCAGCGTGACTGCAGTGATTCTTGTTTTGGAGATCATCGAACTTTCAGTTTTTATCTATGTGTGCTTCAAAGATGCGAATGGAGCAGGATCCCTGGATCTGTTGTACCTCACACTCGATACAGAGACGCACTTTCGCAGCTGCGAAAACATCTTTACTTCTTGTGCCACATGATGGCTGAGACGCACCGGAAAAAGTGCCGACTCAATTTTCTCATTGCGAAGCATGGGGGGTCCATGTGTGATTGAGTTCAATCCGGCGCGGAGATGGCTGTCTAAGTTTCTTCTGTGACCAACTCAATCAAATGCTACAAGGAAGTATGGTTGTATGGCCGGGTGCATTGGCCGACAGTATTTTTCTTCTTTGTCCCTGCAAAGGCGCCAGTACAGTGAAGCCAAAGGCTCACTTCACCGTTCAAAATCTAGTGGTGGAAAATGTGATATATGGCGCCGTGGATATTGGCAACAGCCCGCATGCCGCAAACCGCCTGTACAACCAGGCCGAATCGATGAGATCATCAGAAAACATGGACGCGCGTGGGCCGGCTTCAAGGCCAATTGCCACGACTCCAGATCTTTGAGGATTCGAGCGCTGCAAGCAAAAGCGCAAACCAGCTGCCGAGCCTGAAGTCGAGGTTTGAAGAGTCTGTCACATGCGTTCTGAAAGGGGATCTGGACGATGCAAAATTTTGTAGACCGATTGAGCGAACCCTGAAAAATCATGTCTTTGGCCTGACATCGCATGTTTCGCTTGCAGCTTTGCCGATTGCCCATATAGTATGATATTCAAGACATATTTGGTAATCAGCTGCTTGCGATTACTTGATAGAGCCATCCGTAATATGATGCATTGATATCTCATGATATGCTCCACACAAATGATGCTGGAGACAGACTCGCATTTACCTCCACCTCTTGCTCTTGCTCTTCTTGTTTTTGTTTTTGTTCTTCTCTTTCTTGTTGTTGTTGTTGGTGTTGTTGTTGTTGTTGTTGTTGTTGTTGTCGTTGTCGTTGTCGTTGTCGTTGTGGTTGTTGTTGTTGTTGTTGTTGTTGTTGTTGTTGTTGTTGTTGTTGTTGTTGTTGTTGCTGCTATTGTTTTAGCATTGTTGTGTTTGAAAAATAATTTCGGGTGAATCTGATTTTCAGGATAGTAGCGATCCACCTGGAACGTTCCCAAGCCTAGGTTCCACGGCGCCGGCGGCAGTGTTGAGTCGCCCGGCGCGACCCTTGCTGCCAAGGTTGGTTGGCCTGGGGGTACATGGGGGAGACGGGGTAAAACAGGAAGCCTCCGAAACCCTGAAGTTGAACACAAATCCCAAATTCACAGTGAAATTCAAGCAAAGATCTGGTGATAGGATTTTTGTTTTTGGAGATTGGAGTTTTTTTGGGGTGTGTTTGGATACAGAAGAATTAGGTTCTCGAATGAATTCAGGGGTTTGACATTTCGTGTTTCAAAGTTCGGATTCTTCCTGTAGAACCCTGGTAGAGGTTGTGCCTGCTCAGTGTTCAGGTCATTTCCGCAGCACACCGTTTGGCCAGTGAAGGCTGGGACCATTTGGAATGGAGGAGCAACTGGGAGGTCACTAGGTATGCAGGCAAAAAAAATTGAGGGTGTCATTCATTTTTTGTATTGTAACATAGTATACTGCATATTTTTAGGAGTGATGCATGAGACGTCTATGTTGCCTCCATAAATAATTTGTGTTGTCTATTTGTTATTTTGGATCCCCTTCCTGTTTACGGTTTGCATCCACGTGCAGCTGGACCTAGATTCAGTTTTTGTTGTACCTAAGATCGGATATAGCACCTACAATTTTGCAATTTATCCCGACCACACTGCTGACTTCACCCTGAATTCATGGCTTAGTAGGGGGGAATCTCCTCAACAGAAGGCTTATCATTGCCAAGATCCATAGTAGACTTACTCTTAGCTGAAATCCTGTCAGTGACAAAACCATCAGCACAAAAAATGCCAGAATCATGGGGAATCATCCGCCCACCTTGACCGATTTTGATGGATTTTGTCCATAGAAACATGTCCACAATATGGACGACATACCCTGAAAAAGGGTTTTTTGGTGCAAGGTCTTTTAAGCAAACTTTTAGTGATGTTTATACAGGGGACATTCTGGGGCCTCGAGATGCTGCCAATTTTTTCAATGACTCAAGCAAACCATACTAGCTGCAAGGAAACCAATAGATAAAGGTGATGCGAACATGTGTGATCATCATCAAACATCAGTCATGAAACATCATCAAACACCAACCAACAAACATCTTCAAATATCAACAACATCATCAATCATCAAACAATGCCATCAATGATCAATCATCAATTCTTCGAACATGATTGGATTTTCAAGTGCCACTTGAAACCAAACACTCCATTTTTCATATGTTTTCATATGTTTAACTGTTTAACTCCACAAAAACACCAAAAAAGGCAAGGCATTTCTCTCCCCCCTTTAAGCGCCCTCTTCGCTCCCTGGCAATGAAGCGGAAAACACCTCCGGATCCCACGGATGCTCCCAAGTGCAAGGAAGAGGTGAACTCATGGGAAGCTTGGGACGCATGGTGAAGCTACATATGGGTGTTTCCTTAAATGGTGGTACCCCCAAAACACCCCAAGTGATGATCATTTTAGTAGGAGTTTACCCATGGTTGTTGGGTACCAGCATTTTAGGAACCCCCCGTATGGGAGGTCCGGTGATGATTTTCCCATTATCAAACTGATACATATATATAACTGAAAATTACCATGGTGAAGCTAAAAATCCACCCCTTTTTTTTGGGAAAAAGGAAAAGAATCTGAAGCAAACCTCCATTTTAAGGAATTGAAGGAAACATCCATATATGTGATTTAAATGAACATTTTAATTTTTTGGGAGAATTTGGAGAATTGTGGATGTTCAGATGTTTTGCGGAGTTTTGTTTTGGGATGGATTTTTGATTGGACGCTGGTAGCTTGAGAGAAATTAAAAATTGTGAAGATTCTGGTGCCTCTTATATAGTTATTTTGTGGGGCATCAGCAGCCAGCTCTTGAAGATATATGGGTGTTTCCAAAAATTGGGGTACCCCCAAATCATCCATTTTAATAGGGTGTTCCATTCTAAACCATCCATTTTGGGGTACCCCTATTTTTGGAAGCACCCATATGGTTTGCTTCCAAAAATCCTTTTCTTTCCCTCACATGGACTTGCACCCCAAACATCTGAGGATTTGAACGATGTGTTGGAAGAGCTTCTCGACGGCCTCAATCTGACCAAAGACTTGTCGTTGCAGGAACTGTCGCTGAAAGGCTTTCCGATCTCCTCCAAAGTGAAAGAGCGTCCCTTGGGATGTTGAAAAGCCGGACATTTGGAAGGTACAATGCTGCATTACATCCCAAAAACTAAGTTAGAACATGTTAGATGTTAAAACTTTTTCCAGATGCTACACTGAAAAGAAACCCCAAAAAACTTTTATCAAGTTTACATATGTGAGTTTTCGGGAGATAGTGGCAAACCCCGCCCAGAATGCTTAAAACCCCCCCTGACCTGTTGGCATATATGGGCATATCATATACCTCCTAGATCCCTCACCTCAGGTGACGAAAAAAGTCACCAAATACCTCACCCCTTAGCAGCAAAAAAAAAAAGGACACTCGAAAAAACTTGGACGGAAGTCTTTGTTTAAATATAGTGAACTATGAATTACTACAATGATATAACTATATAAAATTCAGAAGAAATATTCTCAAGCAAAAGGATTGGTCATTACCTTCTCTTGTTGTACATCTGTCCCAATGACTTTGTTTTTTTTTTATGTGAGGCTTAGAGGCTGTCTTGGAGGAGCTGCAACATGGCAGCGGTGCTGCTTTGCTACGCTTCCCAGCAACGAGGATTGAGGACTTGGGTGAAGATGCTTGTGAACGGTGCTTCCTGGGGCTGTGCACCTTGGTGATACATTTTTTGTGTTTGAAACTTCCTGGAATGTGTGGGTTGTTGCTTTTGGGTGAAAAACTTAGCGAATCAACCATCTTTTGGATAGGATTAGTATCATTACACTAATATTATACATGCATAGTTGATATATACTTGATACGTTAGTATAAACACGTGACCTGATACAAATCTGGACTCTCATGGCACGATCACGTCTTTCGCAATGGATGCCAAGGTGCTCATTTGGGTCGCCCGGTTACACAATCGACAGATCTGCAGGACCAACCTTGAAAAATTCATGAGAATTGCTTTGATAACTTAACAAGCCATAACAACCCCAGATTCGAAGCAGACAATCTGTTTTTTTTTTTAAAGGTGTTTTTCTTTCCTGTGTTTTGTTCGATTGTTAGCTGACAATAGGATCCCCAAAGGTTACGTGGCCATCCTTCGGTCCAAAAGGTCGTCGGAGTTTCACGGCGGCCTAGCAGAGGAGATTTCTGCTCGAGTAGAGGTGGCCAAAAAAGCCGAAGTATTGGCGGCAAAGCACACCACACGACGAGGCTATCGAAATGCTAAGGACATGAATGAAATGGCTTTTGTTGGGGGAAATGATTTGAAATTCTAGATTTAAATGATGATACATGATTAATTTGATGATCAATCATGATACTTCATCCTGAAATTCTTGGTGATGTATCTTTGCCGGAGTTTTGCTCCAACTTTGGAAGTCTTTTCAAGACATAACTGACATCACTATGCAATACTTCTGTCAGGACCAGTTCTTACACAATGACTCCTCCATCCCTGCAGCTCGTGGCAAGGGAGTTTGCGACATTTTGGCCATGCCACTGCGCTCAATTCTAGTGTTATTTTTTTTTCTATCATTGACATAAGTTGAGATACAGTCAGGTTATATGATGTTTATTCCTCACAAAAGTACACTTCCAAGTTCCTAACCTACTAAAAACCTTGACTCTCTTGGACTTGAAGATCAAGATTCAACTGAACTGGAGGTTATGTTTTCGTCCCTCTGCTGCTGGTGGAGTGAGCAAGATGGCCAGTGCAGTATCGATTCATGAGCTTCTGAAAGAGCAACCAGAGGTGCTGCTAGGCTTGACATTTTGCAAATCTAAGGACTAGTCAGACAACACGAAATTCGAAAGGTAAGGGCAAGGTAAGCCAACTTTTTGGATGTGGAATCTCTTGACAAATTGAAGGTTTCAAAGGGATCGAGGGTAGTGGACCCTCGTTGGTGCATAGTTGATCATAGTTGATTTGCAAACTTCAACGAATTTACATGACCTGTGATATGATCTTTGATTGATTCTTACAGAATTCTTCACCGCCAAACCATTTTTTGCAGCATTGTGTATGTGTGTGTGTGTGTCCGGGTTTCGTAGATCATGGTTTCTTCATTTCCATTTCTTGGCAGCAGACTTTTTGAACATGCAGAGTTTAAAATCCTCCTAGAATTATGGAAGATATCGAAAGAGAAAAGGAATCTATTGTAATTACGTAAACCATCATCTTGGATGGACCTATGTTGCACGGAATCATGGATTGCACGAAGAGTAGAAGTGTAAGCCCTCTTCAGATACACCGAGGTTAGAAGCTGCACAGAAGGGATTCAAATACGATGCAGCTTCAGTGGAGTACCATCCTGATTGGCGGTCTCCAGCTGCTGTGGGTGAAGAGCGGCCCATGATATTTCATGATTCAAAGGGCCGTCCTTGCGTGCAATATGTTACTAGACTTAGCTGCGGCATTTTTTGTTTTTGGAAGCTTCTGGACTTGCGGGGGTTTTTCCTCACCTCGAGAAGCCCAAAAGGTGGTAGTGGTAGGATGCCATTGGCGGATGACCATGTCTTTGTGGGTGTTTAAAGTTGGCAAAGGGAAGGACAATAAGATCCATGGCTTTCCTTACTCATTTGATTACTGTTTGTACCATATGATGATATCAATATCTATGATCTATATAATATGTTTATATATGTATATATATACAGAGACATACATGCGTTACATTGTTATATATTCATATAGATACACATATGTATGCGAATCCACGAAGGGCATGTCATGTCATGTCACTTTTCCAAGTCATTTCTCCACGAGATTCGAGCACATTATTTTGGGTTTTCCTTCCTGTTGCAACATGCTGTTTGGAAGACAAGATTTACAGTGAAACCCAACATTTCAGATGTGTGCAAAGACTCCACTGTGCAGAGTAGCGTTTTCAGGTTTGTGGCTGTGAGTTTAATGGGTGAGTGAATTGTGAATGCTCGTAAATAGACAAAGAAAACACATGTATTTGCTAGACGTTCTACATCATTTTTCATCATATTTTGATGTATACACTGACACACACTGACATCATCTACAAAAAATATTGCAGACTATTTTGATATACCGCAAAGGCGGCATGACATCACACTCCAAGCAACAAATATTCATTTGCACATGATATGTATATATATATATACACGCCAAAATACCATGTAGATTTCTTAGATTCATCACCATATATCACAAACTACATATACATATATCATATATATGTATATATTTATGAATACGCATGACATTTTCGACCATCCCCTGAATGCCCGCTTGTTTATTTCTTGGAAGTTTCTGAACTTTCAAGGCAAAGAACATGGTGGAAACCATCTCGGCCGCCTATGCCAATGCGCCGATCTTGGATCATATTATGGTGGCTCTCAAAGGTTTGGAAGGTGCCTGTAGTGATCCTAGAGTGGTGCAACTTGGAAGTTGAACAAATATCGGAAAATAGAAGTTGTCACTTCCGGAATCAACCAACATCTCCAAATAGGAAATTCACCTCTTCCAAGAGGTCAATTCACATCCAGCCCCCCATTTAATTTAGGGTGGTGGTTCCAGCCCTTGCTATTTGATGTACCACCGACCTGGTGGGATACATCATGGCAAAATTCCTGGTTTTTTGCGTATGGAAAGGAATCATCCTCAACCTTTTGGAGAGCAGGAATATATGTAGAAACGCCAAGATTTCTGCAAACATCCAACTTTATCATACTTTATTTTTAGGGATCTTGTAAGGACTTTTTGCTCCTTTTGTGTGTGCGTGTTTCTTTTTAAAGTGAATTTATGCAACTTTAGGCATGTCTCTGAATCAAGATCATGCGTTTCTTTTGAATGACGTGTCAACCTTTGAACATAACCGCTGTGTGGACATCCATTTTTGTTGTGTTGACCTGAGGCAATATTGGCCCTTGCAAGCAGGTGAAGCATACCTGGTGGACAACTATCGTTGGTTACATGCTCGTACAGATTTCGAGGATGATCCAAAAGCACCACGTTTGCTGTTTCGCCTGTGGTTGCAGGTCGAGCATTTCGATTCATGACCAGTGGTGAATCACTGGTGAAACAGGTGAGACTCACAAATGGTGAAGGGATTTTCATAGCAGAAGAAAAAGGTGCAGACGTTTGTCACGTCGCTTGCGAGATCCTTTGGGAACAAATTGTGTGTCAGTTTCAAGGCTTTCTGACCATTCTGCCAATTCTGCATGAACGGCCTGGTAGTGTTTCTACCTTTTGCCATGCCAACTACCTCAGTAACTGACATGTTACAGGAAACTTTCAGGGTCTAGACTCTAGACTTGTCTGAATTGCCGTAGCGCTGTATTTACCATTCAACCAGTTGATAGTTTTTCATACCATTTTCATAATGACTTATTCATATCAATTAGTTTGCGAAACTATTCAAATATGGAACATTTTAATGATGATATGTTGTACCACATTACTGGGTGGTGGTTTCAAATATTTTTTATTTTCACCCCGAAAATTGGGGAAGATTTCCAATTTGACGAGCATATTTTTCAAATGGGTTGGTTCAACCACCAACCAGATTATGTTGGGTATTCACCAAATGGATGGTTTATAATGGAAAACCCTATTAAAATGGATGATTTGGGGGTACCACTATTTTCGGAAACATCCATATCATATTCACCATGTTGTAAAACTTGG
Organism: Breviolum minutum Mf 1.05b.01; assembly: GCA_000507305.1. Lineage (NCBI taxonomy): Eukaryota > Dinophyceae > Suessiales > Symbiodiniaceae > Breviolum > Breviolum minutum. Next base: position 143,682 of record DF239584.1, on the reverse strand, counting down.
ATACGTCAGGCCACCTCTCCACCAACCGAGGCAGGAAAGGCCTGGCATCGTCGAATCGTTGATGTGTAGTTTTTTGGTTGTTTTTTCTTAGGTTTGGAATGTGTTGGGATAGAGAAAATCCACAAAAAAACCCAACCCACCCCAACACAAACAGCTAGCGGCTAGAGTTTGGAAGCTTGATTTTCTTTCAACATGATGTAGGCTTCGTTTTCTTTGGAAGTTGAATTGTACTCGAAGCCGTTCAAGTTTGGAGATGGAAGCACATGTTTTTGGAGTGTGTTTTTGTTTGGCTGAAGCTGAGCACTCTTTCCTCTCAAACTGCTATGTTTGTGGCTTATGGACATGTGAGATTGGTCACTGGCCTAGCAGGCAACAGGCGAGCAAAAATCATTTGCTTTCCATTCCTGCAAGGTGTATGCCACATGTGTTATTTTTGGAAATTGGAGTGCTTCAATGACACTGGTATATTTTCACACAGACTCCAAATATTGGGATATTAGCATCACGTGGATGTTCTGGCATTCTTTTCGAAGACTTCCATGTCCGTTTGATGTATTTCTTGAACAAGATGAACATTACAGTGGACCTTGGTGCTCTACCATGACAGGACTTGATTGCAAGCTTGCAAGCAAGACTGGCACATGTGGAGAAGTTGAACCAGCATCAGGTGAGGGGGCAAAAGCTTCCATGAAATGGCAAGGTTAAACAAAGAAACATTCCCTCTCTCCCTTACCTTACAACATGGTTGTTTGGTAAGCCAACAGTTTCTTCAAATCTGGACTGGACATGTCCATGTTCTGCTTATTGGTGGCATTACAGGGGTGTCAGGTCCGAGGTTCTCGAGACGGATTCTGGGCATGCTAGAAACCACCGTAGCATGACTTGGGCGGATTTTCCATGGTCAAACAAGTGCAGTATTTTGGCAAAGATATGTCTGTATTTATCTCTTGCAGTCTTGGTGATTTGCCCTATCTTTAACACAAAGTAAATCTTGGATAAGTTGGTCATTCCAGCATCTCTCGTTTCGGATCTCTCATCTTTTGGGGCTCTCCCCAATAGCCCAGCCTACTGGAGACATCCCATCTCATCGTGGGAATCTGGGAAGGCAGCCAAGATTACCAAACTTTCCCAGGAATTGAGTGCCGCCACTTGGCTTCTACGGTCTTGCAATTTGAGTTTTTGTTTGGAAGACATCAATATTTTGGTGTACATTGTGTGAGTGTTTGTGACACAATTTGGAAATCTAAAAATCCCTTGGTTTCCAACTTGAACGAACCATTTTGAAGGGTTAGATAAATCAGTTTGGTGTCTTGGAAGAGCCAAAGAAACATCTTCCGCAACGGATCTGACATATCAACCCAGATCAGATGGTGAGAAAGATGTTGCTTTGACCTCCATGGATAAGATGAGATAAGCGAGGATAAGGAGTTGAAACTTTAACATGTGACTTAAAGCCTGGGGCAATTGGGGGAAGGGGTATACATACTGAAGGGTTATTACTGTGTCTTGCATCACGAGGGATGGGAACCATGTAAAACGTATGAACATGTAATATTTTATTCTGTGATACAGAGGAACCGCTACAATTACATATCCAAGGGCATATGAAGCAACAAGTGCGTTGATGATAGCAGATTTTGGCCTTTGAATGATCTCAGGACTGTCAAGTTGTTGGATTGAGCATATTCCTCCCTTTAGAAAGTTCGTGCTTTCTGAAGTGCACAGATTCCATCTCCACCTCACTGATTGCAAGATCATTCCGGATGCTCAACCATAAGTTGAAAGGCAACCCATCAGATAGGACAATTGTGTTTCAACAAAAGATCCAACATTGGGAATTGAGAGATACCAAATCTATGGGAAAAAAAACATATTCTATATTTTCTTCTGGGAACCCAGCCTCACCCAAGTTCAACCAACTCACCCGCAGCAGTTTCCACGAGGAAAAGGCTGAAAATGCCTTGCTACGGCGCGCCTTGGACGTTGCGGAAGCTGAAGTGGCTGAAGCGGCTGAAGCTGAGGCGGAGGTCGGTGGGACAGGGCCTGTGGCGAGAGATTTTTTTTTGTGAAACCCAAGTTGACAACAGAAAATGTGGGGATGGTCAATATGATGATTATTGGTTAAGCCAGATTTCTGAAATATATGCGTAGTATAGATAGGTTGAGTTTTTTCCATATTGGAAATGTGAAATTTCTAGGAATGAGTTGAATGAGTACAGTATTAGTACAGTATTGACCAGATGCTTATAAAGCCACTGTTATTCATGGGACGTTGATTTACCTTTCCACCAACAATGACTGTGGTTTCCTGGGAGTGACTGAAGATTTACTCAGCAACGGCTGGACAGCCCCGCCTTTTCGAAATGGGGACATCGACAACTGGTGGATTTTCAGCTATAGCTTTGATTACTTACATGAGCCTGCATCTTTAACATAGGTTTTGTTTGGCTTTCATGCTCATTTATTGATATTTATTGTGCATTTATCGTAAATTGTTAAGGGGGTTTTCAGGGTATTCTTACAATATGAGTAGCTTTCTTGGGATGGTATGCTGTGCTCACTCTTGTGGCTTTTTGAGCGCTATGAGGATGTGCAGGAAGATGTCGAAGAGGAAGTGCAGATGTTGCGAAGTGAAGCTTGGCATCAGTCGGTGGTTTTGTTTATATGGTATATATATATATATTATAGCTGTATATACAAACAAATTATAAGTTATATACTATTATATATACACATACATATATAGATTCATAGATGTATTCCACGGATTTGTGGAATTCCAAAAAAAGGGTTGTGGCAATTCCGTCTTCTACTAATTTCGGAGGTTGCAGGATCCACTGGTCAAGTGGAAGATATATCAATTTAAATATAGTCCTATATAAATGTATATCGATAGCAATCGATAGCTAATGTAAATGTTTCTTGCTTCTTACATCTTCTTACATCACGATTTTTTGGGATTTCAGCATGGCTGTGAGGACAGCCTTTTGCAGAGCCCATTGCCAATCAGGAACGCGATGAGTACAAAGAACAAGTTCAAGCAATGACAAAGTTCTTGCGAGACTATGGTCGCTCAGCCAGCGGATACGGCGGATACACGTTGGGAAGGGCTGGAGGATCTGAGCTGAGGCTTCGATTGATTGTAGAAACTATGGTATATACGGGTGTTTCCTTAAATGGTGGTACCCCAAAATGGATGGTTTATAATGGAAACCACTATTAAAATGGATGATTTGGGAGGTACCATTATTTTCGGAAACATCCATACAGTCAACACATCAGAACCAAAGCTGGCCAAAAAAAACTCTCTTCCTTTTAATCAATGGAGATGCTGCCCAGCGTATTGATTTACAAAATTGGTGGACCGATGAACATCCACCCCGGGTCCCGGGTTGCTTCAACTCCCATTATATACATAGACATTACATATGTGCAACATAATGTAACATATACCTTTAGGCGGGAACCTAACACAAAAATATCCCACCAAAATTGGGGAAAGTTTGAGAAAAATCATTTTTGGTCCTCAAAAAACGGCTCCCTAGGCCTCACCTGGGTCGGCGATGCCGATGAGTCCAACGTGACCGACAACGTCGACCTGGCGGGCAGCGTGGCGGCCCAACTGAGCCGGCCCGGCTCGGCATTGGAGGAGGACACCGGGATCGATGTGCAGGCGAGGTTGGGTGGAAGCAATAAAATGGGGTGTGTGTTTGAAACGAGAAGAAGTTGTTGTTGTTGTTGTTGTTGTTGTTGTTGTTGTTGTTGTTGTTGTTGTTGTTGTTGTTGTTGTTGTTGTTAAATTTGGTTACCCAACCAACAATTCGTACTAAAATCTTGAAGGAATTTGTTGTTGGACTTCATCTTACACAATTTGCGTGTGTTCTTTTAAACAAATGTGATCGGCCTGGTGGCTGGTTTCATGTAGGGGGTGTATTTTACCGTGAACATGAATTACAGTGCATTGATATACGGTGGTAGCGTGATAAAATGAGTTTGAACCATCGAACAATGAGACTTTTATATTGCGAGGAGAGGAGGGAGTTTGAATCTGAGACTCTGAGGCAAAGTATTTTAGCTGAACAAAAAAGGCATCAGGCATCAGTGTTTATCAAAACTTACAACCAAATTTTGAACCGAAAACAAAAACACTTGTGATCTCAAAAACCAGTCAAAAAACAAGTAATTTTCAATCCGGATTTCAAGCTGCTGGTGACTTGCAAAAAAACGCCCAAAACATCCCAAAACCACAAGATTTCCCTCAAGGTCTGTTGGTAAGTGCAGGTGATGTCCAGCCGCGTGGCAGAGTTAAACAGTTTGGTGGAAGGTGCTCGTGTCCAGCGTTCGGGAGGGCCCAATGGTGCCATTCATGTAGCTTGGCTGCAAGTGACGAGTCCAAGGCATGAGATTTGGTAGGAACAACCAACCCTGGTCCAACCCCTTCTATTTTTTGTGGGGGAGTGAGAGAATAGAGAGACAAACGCTGTAAAAGAAAGCCTGGAAACCAATTTCACGAAGTTTTTTTGGGGTTTGATTTTAGGTTTTCATTTTGACGGGTTTGATTTTCAAGCATTTAAGAGATGTACCGTACAGACGTGCAGCCCTGCATTTGTTGGAAGAAAATCCATTTGTTGAAGGCTTAGGTTGGATTCCCTATAGAACCGGGTGATATTGGGTGTATTAGATGATATAGTATGGTAGATTTGTTGTAGTTTATTCTCTATACATACATTCTACTCGTAAGACTGTAAGATATTGGTATCATTTTGTAGTATTCTAACATATGATCTATAAAGCTTGTGTGACGTAACTTAGGCGTTGGCAACGTTTCACCAGGGTTTCAAAATCACTGAACGGCCTCGGGTTGGGAAGCGAGTTACTCAGGCCAGGTTCGTGGCCGATGAGTCCTTGCCCTTGACCTTCTTTCAGGATCCTGGCTGGGAAAGATGTGGTGCCACCAGCGAAAAGAGGTATTGGTTCATTGAAAGGGGGGTGTTTTTGAGAATTAGGGGCCTATGAAAATTCAAGGTTTCAGAACAAACATCATGAACTTCCGGCATTTTAGAGCTTCTCAAGATGTATATCATATTTGTAAATCGTTTCGTTTTTTCCTTCTGAAACTGCCATTCAAATTACCATTTGGGTTCCCGCGCCATCGGCGGAAATCCATCGGGTTCATCCACCTGGCAGGATGGAGTGAAATTGGGTCATTGTGCCTTTCAGCAGCTTGGTGGTACACGGTGGCACGACGCACGGTTGGTTGACTGATGATTGGTACCGTATATTAGCTATTTGTGAACTACAGATTCGCGGGCCGGAAGTTTTTGTAGCTCATAGAAATCATGTTGCAGTAAGATGGAAAGACTTATAGAAGGATTGAATAGACATTTGAATCATCCCAAGTGATGAGAATCCACTACTGTTACCACAGGGGTCTATTATAGATGTTATGATGTGTATATCATGTATATATATATGCACGTAATATGCACTGTATAAACATATTATATATATCATCATATTGATTTACTATAATTATTCACTTAAGAAAAATAAACCAAGCGGATTTTGCTTGATGCTGTCAAAATGGGAATCATTTGGAACTCCAAGCGCGACCTTTTAGAAATCCGATGTGATGCAGCTGATGCAATTGTGCTTTATTTGGATGGTATATATGTACTTTGTAAAATTGAGATGGTTGGTAGGCTGAGATGTTGCAAGGCAAGAAGAAACACCTGAGATGGTTTTTTCTCACTTTACAAAGTCAAATCATTGGTAGGTTTCCATCTTAAAACTTTCGAGTTTACGCGTGTCATTACCACAAGGATCATTGAATTACCCATTTGTGGGGGGATCAAACAATGCAAAAAATATATCGTAATTTTCAAGATTTTTCCCTTAATAGTGCCTTTGTTTGGGTGAATAAAACAATGACCCCTGTACCAAGTCACGGATTTGGTTGCCTCGTTTCCGGTGGTTCGGTGGTAACCGTTGGATGTGAAGGTTCTACCGCTCGCGAGCAGCGCAACAACTCATACAAGACATCATGGATGGTACGGAATGCCCGGTTGGTTGGTGTTGGTCCTCTATAGGTTCAATGTGTAAATTTTTGATCAACATTTGTGACCTGATATAGTGAAAAAGCCCACCGAGTAAAACTTGGGTGGGCTTTTTCATGGGTCAAGTGCAGCACTAGGATGTTTCGGATAGGAGACATTGGTTTGTGAAAACCAACATTTTGCAGGGTCTGTGTAAATAGGTAGACATTGTCAGCCAAGTGCTTTTTTGCTTACATATGGTTAAGACTATTCATCCATGATTTGATCCCAAAAAAGGCACGAAGACCCGAAGACCTGGGTGTCATGAGGATACTTTCCATACGAACTCAAGAAGGACTACCCTGATGGCGTCATGCTGAAGGCCTGCGGGTAATGCGGTGGCTTTTTGATACTTTCTTTGGCATGCCGGAAGTGTGTGATTTGTCAATCTTCAACATAGAGTATTCAAAATTGAACATGGGGTCATTATGAGTCATGAGATGATCATAGAAAATGCCAAGAGACACACATAGAACTTGGAGAAACAACCCTCTGTTGGTGTCTCGGTTCGGTGAGTTTGCGTTGCGGCCGCGCCGCAAGCGCGTGGGAGTGAACTCTCTCGGTTAACCGTCGCGGTTGCCGGGCGAATTTTCCGGATGGCCAATAACGGGGAGGGACGTGGTCCTCCATCACCACCTCCAGGAATAGGGGAGCCAGCCGTACCTTGGATCTACGAATCTACAAGATTTTGCAAGTCCTTTATCTTACGTTCAATTTACAGGATAGGAGTAGTGGCACCATCGATACATGGTTTTTACATTCCCATTTGCTCATTATTTACATTGCGTCGCTTTGTGTCTAGTTACCCTATATTTGTCACAACTTCCTACATTGCTGTACATTGTGAATTAGATTATACAGATGTTGTCTCATTTTATTCTGCCAACAAAGGTAAAAATTGATATAAGATATATAGAATATAAATCAAAGTAGCAGATACACAGACGACATCTGGCATTGTTGTCAACATGCAACTTTCTGTCAGTACTTTCACACCTAGCATTTTCATTTCGCCATTTGAACCAATTCACCACCCGAGCTTTCCAGTGAGTACCTCGTTAAGGACTTTCATCATGATCTTGCTCGCGACATTGGTCAGCAAGTGGAAGTCATGATCTTGGATGCCAAGTTAGCATCAGAGACGAAAGTCGGGAAGGAGGTTCAAAAGATCAAGCAGAAGATGGAGGTGCTGCCACGCTGTTTTGTGTGGAGATTTGTTCCCTTGATTCCTTGCATGCAAATCGTGGCCTCATGATGACTGGGTGTTTCAACGTTGGTTCAGGCAGAAAAACGTTGCTTCACATGTTGAAACCCAACAGGCCATGGCTGAGAAGATCAAGATGATCAATGATAGAGTGTCACTTGGTGTGAGTTTTTTTTTAAAACATGCGTTCGATTTTGTTGGTGCTGCCTTCAGAAGTCTTGTTACCTACTCAGCTAGATTCTACGAGATTTCACCTGTCTATGGTAGCCTTGGATGCTTTGGTTGATTGTACATGTCGAGTGGACAAGTTCATGTCTCGTTTGCAAAGGGGACGTGTTTTCGATTGAGAAGTCCTTCAGCAAATCCTTCAGAGTAAACCATATCTCAAAGATTCAAAAATGTTAGGTAGAACATCAAATTGTCTTCCATTGCACCTTCATGTATCTCTCCCTGAACATTTTTCATAAGACTGAATGAAGTGTTACAACAGTCTCAACGGTTGTTGAGGACAGCGGTTGAGCCCAATAAAAATGGTGTGCTGAAGACAGAGCTCCAAAGCAGCATTGCCAAGCTTGAGGAAGTTTGGGAGGGCGAGGTGCGCAAAATCAGAGACTTTTCAAATCATAAGGTTTTCCCTGTTTTAGGATACTAAAATTCCAAAACGCTTCAATTTCACGTGGCGCCAGGTGAGCACGTTGAAGCACGAGTTGTGGCAAACCATCCAGGCACACAATCACAATGCGGACCTGTTGAAGCACCATAAAGATGCTATAGACCAAGTGCAGGCCAGGATGACTGATGCTCTGCGGAAATTTGTGGCTGTAAATGCGCGTTTTTGTTCATGGAATGTTTGTATCTTTTATTATATGTTTAGTTCATGATTCCTGAAGGGGTCAAGGTAGAATTCCTAACAAGTTGTAGGGTAGTGAAGGATCAGTTCGTGTTTGTAGTGATTAGTGTACTGAAACATCCCGATGGCGTCGGTTGTTTGAATGTCATTTTCTTTGTATGTCACCTTTGTCCTTGGTCGCAAGAACTAAGACTTGAACTGGAAGGCTTAAGGCTTTGTCTCAATCTGTGCGACCCAACATGCGACGTCAAGACCTAAACAAAAGGCGTTTGGTTTCCCATAGGTCTAAAAGACCTGGAGTATAAATTACAGATGCCAAATGCTTGCAAAATTCACAGTCACTCAATCTGAAACTGTTTGGGTTGTCACATGTCGTCACCCCGCTGGTTGGATGACCACTTATGTTTCCCCCTTTCTGGAGCAGCTCCCAATTTCGTGTTTTTGCTACCAAGGAATCAGCTCCCACACCAGAGCTGGATCAAGTTCATGCGCAGTTGCTGCAGGTAGATAAGGTGCTTCAGCGTGAAATGGCCAAAGAGGCTCAGATGGATCAGCTCATGACACGTTTGACGTTGGTGCATCAGTACCTTGATGGGATGATGGGATGATGGGATGGATGAGGGTATTGTCAGGTTGAAGCCTGGTTTAAGTGGCTTGTGAGGGAACTTGTAGCAAGGTGGAAAGAGTATCAGATATCATGTTTTGGAGGAATGGCTGGCAGAAATCTATTTTTGTTGAAAAGCGTGTTAGGCACAGCATATACCTTCTAGTTTTCATAGGCGCTTGTTGGCCATTTCCTTCAAAAAGGCGAAGTGGATCTTGCTCTTAATGTGCTGTTTTAAGGGGTTAGAGTGGCCACATATTGATTCTGAGTGGCTCTGTCATACAATGATTTTACATACATATTGCAAGAACATGTCACATGGCATATTATATTACAACAATGCATATAAAATGATAAAAAAGATAATATATATATATAGATATTCTATAGTAAATTTATGTGCATTATAACTACTGGTAACTGCCAAATTTGTGACTCCAGAATTATCTCTCCAAAGGCATCGTTGCCGCGAGCTGAGGCAACTCTTTGATACCTGGGGTTCAGGTGCTCCCGTGCCACCACCTGGCATGGGTGGCATTGGAGCCAAACTTCTTGCTACTACAGGCCCTAGGGGAGAAATTTCACGGAAAATCAAGGGATGTTTTTGAATGATTTTCGAAATAGGTCCAGTATTTTTTAAGTAAAGACATCAAGATTGACTAGGTAGTGAAAGACTGCAAGCGGAGATGAATTGATAAGAAAGGAAAGCAATTGTCATCAGTTTGTCACAGAATCAACCATTGAGAAACCAAACAGAAGCTCTATCTGTCGAATTTTGTTGCTTCCTTCCCTTTTCAAACATATACACGATATACATATACGAGATATCATTTGTCATTTGACTATTTTCCAGATGAAGACTTGGCAGACCTTCCCCCATTTCGGCATCATTTCCCCAGGCAAAAAGACCCAGAAGAAGTCGGCCAAGGTCAGTCAAAATGGCCCCAAAGCTTCTGCAGCTTCTCTTCGTGCAGAGGCTCCAGAATTTGTTCCCAGTTGGGATTCATAAAGCGTTCCGCCAGGTTCTGCCGCGTTTTAATGGCGCAATGGCCCCGGATGGATAGATTATTATCGCCATCGGCTGTAAAAGGCTGGAAAAGGAAATGTTAAAAAAAATTCACATCATAGGGCGCCACAACCGCCCTTGGGGCGTGCTTTTAGCGAGTTGGGTGCCCCTTGAAAAAGCTGTAGAAAAATCCATCGAAAAAGCCGTGTGAATCACATCACCCCACCGCAAGATGCGCGTGGATTTGGTGGATCGCCAGTTGTTCAGCAAAGTTAGGGCAATGGCTCAAGACAGAAAAGTGCTGTGTTTCCAACGGTCCTTGCGGCGGGTGGTGAGTCGTTAAAAGGCATGCTGAACAAGCCACGATATGTCACTTCTTCATCCTTGTTGACTCCATGATATGTCAGTTGATCCCCCCAACTTTGCTGCAAAAAAGGGAAAACACCACAGGTCATTGACCGTGTCTCCTACACCTTTGCCATTTGGAAGGTGCGGCGGAGAAATGAAGCAAATACACTTCTTTTTCGAAGGTTAATGCAAGGTGGTGATGACGAACATGAGTGAGACCTTTTCTTGTCCATTTGTTCAGGTGTGTGATCCTCAAGGTTCATTCACAGCGCAGTAGTAGACTTAAAATGCCAATCAGCCAATCCTGTCAATGGCCATTTTTGAACCCTCAAGTTTGAAGATACTCCCTAAAGCATCCAAAGCGTGTCTCTCTCCCGCCTGTTGCTTTGTACAGTACCTGGTACCTCAAGTTGCCATTGAAACACATTGCTTTTCGAAGGGCAGGGCAAACCAAAAGGTGCACCGCAGAATACTAGGAGTATCTCAACTGCAGAAACTATAGGACCATCTGACTGATCATCTTCTACATATTGGCAACTCAAATTATTTTTGGAATTTTCACCCCGAAAATTGGGGGAAGATGCCCATTTTGACTCATATTTTTCTAAGGGGTTGAAACCACCAAGTAGTCAACCCCCATACCATACAAGCGACCAAGCCTTCAGGACAGTCATGCCAATCAGGATCGAGTTGGGGGCCCCAACTTGGATCAAGCGGATCAACAATCACCAATCGTTGGACCTTACTAAAAAGGCATGGTTGACGATGGTTGATGATGGTTGATGATGGTTGATGATGCTTGATGATGGTTGATGGTTACATGGTTCAGAAATCTTGGTTGTTGCTTCACTTGATAGGTTGGTAACTGAAAAAGCGCACGAAAAGTTATGACATGTTGTTGGTATGGGATTTCTGAAGCGTCCACATTTAGAAGCCGGATTTGTTTGGAAGTACCTGGAAGGATAGGACGTCGAAAAAATCATCACGGATGTGCGTTTACGACAGCTAAGTTTGTAGGTTTACGATCCAGGTGAAGACTCACCAGGTTTTTCCTTTTCTCACGAAAAATGCGAAGCACCTTTGGTGTCAATACTGGGTGGTGGTTGCTAATATTTTTTATTTTCACCACTACCCGGGGTAAATGGTCCAGTTTGACTAATATTTCTCTAATGGGTTGAAACCACCAACTAAAGATACTATTTTTGATGGACCGTTGCTTTATATAGTTGAAACAGTTGGGATGAGTGGTTAACCTGTAAGGTCCACAGATTCCGGTTATCAGCTCCTGAACGCCAAGGACTTGGCTGCTGGCGGTGATCGTTTAGCCGTCGGCAAGGCGGGGGAGGCCCAGGTTGACCAGATGAAATCGGCTCATAAGATCTTGAGTTCCTGCCGCTGTATTAAGAACATAAGAGAACACTTGACACCACTTTTTTTATGACCATTTTTTTTGTGGAAAAGTCTCAATGTCCATCCAAGTTTTTTTTGTTTAGAGCCTTGTTGCTGCTCCAGGTCCTTCATGGCGGAGATAAGGCGAATCAGTGACCACAGTATGATCCTGTTCATTTGTTTCTCGTTTCTTCCAATGTACTCACAATATCTCACCACAAGCTTTATGAAGTTGCAAGTCATCATAGACATTTTCACAAAAACAACTACCACCTGGTGATTCAAGCCGTGACCTTTTTGGGATGGTTAAGTGACCCTTTCAAGGGGTTTTTCGTGACCTCCAACTAGGGGATGAAAAGGGCACGACTTGAATCACCTGGGCATATTGTAATTGAAAATTTCATCCTGGTAGGTCGTACGCCGAGGTGAGATTTGCCAGGTGGAGCTGCGAAAGTGGAAGTGAAACATTAAAAACTGATATTATTGATTAGAACGATATGATACATGATGTTGCACTGACGACTAAAGGAACTTACATGACATATCTTGTATGTTATATGATGTGTCTGTATATATGCAGGTTTGCCTGAATATTTACTACTATATACATTACATATCATTATATACATGCTCAAAAACACCACAGGGTAGGTGAAACCTAAAACGCCCCTTGCCACTCCGCAGCTTGGGATCGATATAAACCACATCTTCATGAAAACGACGCCCAAAATGCATCAGGATACGGCATACCTATAGTAATTTGTAGGTTACCACTGATATTAGCAGTTATCATGTGAACATATGTCAAGTGATTCACTATTCAATATGGTGCGAGTGACCGAAACAGCAATTCGTTCTGCAAATTCACATCTCCATTTTCAGCTCGACGATCTCCACGTGCTTTAGGTGTTTCACCTGCAACAGAACGGCAATATGAGATCGCTTTTCCTGCTCAGAGCACAATGCTGTTCTGCATGAGATTGCAAGAAAAGACCCCTAAGCCCCTGGCATATCAGATCAAGCCTGTAGTGTGCAGAATCATGTACATGAGGATGAGCTACAGAAAACAACGTCACAAATCAGAATGACCATGAACATATCACCATCATCACCACTTATCAGCATCAGAATACATTCGCCATGCTCCGCTGAACGATGCGCGTCCTGGCGTTGTTCAGTACTTGTGTCCGGCATGGTGACCATGAGGCCAGGGACATGGAGTTCCATGAGCGGTCCACCGGTGGAGTTGTTCTATGTTCCAAAGGTTGAAGAAAAAACACCCTGGCCCTACACAAGCAGCACATAATTTTTCCATTTTTGGAAAAATCCTCTAGTTTCTTAAATTGATTGTATCAAAGCATTTGAAGCGAGTTTTTCTAAGCATTGATTGTTGTGAGTTGTAAATGCATCGATTTGCACGGCATGGCAGTTGCATATGAAGCAGAAATATCCCACGAATCCAACCATGGAATGGCTGGAGGTTGCTATCGTTGCTTTGGACCTTCTATGCCGGGGTGTTGGCAGAGGAATCCGATTTTAGCGGCTGGTGAATCTGCAGTTTTTTTTCTTTCCAGGAATGAGGATGTTTCCTGAAGTTGAATTTCATGCCACGATGTTTCGAAGAGTTTTCTACAGTTCTCGGCTCCAGGAGGAGGAGGACGAACCCTCCAGCATCATCGAAGTGATGGCCACTCGGAAAATGGATTCATGAAAAATGTCATGGCAATTTTGCAGTTTTGGGGAGTTCTTAAATTTGATCTTCTGATCTTCTTATAGCTGTCAAGTGATTCTGTTAGACAAAAATCTGGGTAGGTACCACTTGATGCTGTAAACATATGTATTGTTCACGTATAGATGTCATCTCAGGATGCATTTGTTAATGTTAAGAGTCTTCAAATTGGCCCAGTGGTATTGGTCAAATCCCCCCCCAAATCTCCGATGTTTTTTTGCGACGCCGAGGCCTGGTGCAAGGGTGTGATCCAGGGTCTCGACTGGCCTCAGGCAATGTAACACTCCTGGTGGTGACTGGCATCGGAGGTAGATCCAATCAATAGCAACTAGTAACTAGTGTAAAGCTATGGTGGCAGAAAATGGTCATACAGTTTTTTTAATGAAGTGTTAGTACATATTTTGTAGGCCATTATTTTTGGCAAATGAAAGAACTATATATTATATACTTGGGCCGATTTGGGGTTGAGTTGGCTATTGCCCCCTCAGGTGTTGCGTCTCGCAAAGAAGGAATGCAACTTGGATGTCCTGCTCCAAGATAAACAATTACTTATGATTGATGTGAGTGGAGTTTCCATCATTTTCTCTCTTTTTTTTAAGGAGCCATTTACTTGACATACTGTCGCAGTGGACAGAATTTGATGTTAAATAAACGTGAGGAAGGAGGTTTCAGAGGCAAGATGAGGTGATCATAACAAAGATCTCTAGGGCCTTTGCATCTCGAATATTACTGCTTGGGGGGGTTTTCAGACAATTTCAGACACAGATTTTGCCAACACAAACAGGAAAGTTTGGGCTAGAGCTTAGGCTGGGGATGATGAATTGCTTCGAATTGGTTGATGCCCTCAGGGTATCTCAGGGTGATGCAAGGGTGGCGATGATAGGTTTTGAAGTTTTGAAGGTGCTTGATAAACTTAAGTGTTGATTATTGGTAGTGGATGAAACATACACTACATCACTACTATATATTGAGAATGATTGACAGATCAATTCACCAATCATGAAGTGAAGGAATCTTAGTTGCAGGAAGGAAGGATCACTCTCAGTTTTCACAGGTTTCAGTTTGAACAGCATTTATTATGGGATCCTTTTCCATTGAGGACAAGGCTTCGGTGAATTTCTCCCCTGTTTCTTCAGGCAACATTTCCAACGTTGCATGGCCATAAGGTTGTTCCGAAAACGGCCTTGTGGCGGCCTTGGATGGCACACGTGCCATCTTGGAGATGTCGCAGTTACAACGCTTGGTGGGGGATGGGGGGGACGGGGTGAGACACGACTAGCAGTTGTGTGACAGGTGGAATGAACCAATTATAGATTCAGCAAGATATTTTGCTTCGCATTTTGTTTCGAAAAAAGGGTTGGCTAGGAAAGAAGTTACCGTTGCATCATTCACCTTTCTGAAAGCCGCGAATCGATACGTGAGACTCGGGGTGGACTGCGTGGTCCGTTGCAGGTGTGTCCGAATGGACAGATCTTTCTCCTGGCAGTCTGGACCCTGATTATTTCCATGGAATCATCGATGATGCCATAAATTCCCCCAAAGAATTAGGAGAACCACACTAAAAATTTCCAAGGAACTACAGTAAGAACTAACAACCAATAGGCTTTCCTGTTTGGTAGTCAGGAAATTTGCCAATGTACTCAATGAGCTCATTTCATCGAAGCTCATTGGACGATTTTTTGGATGAACAAATTTGGAAACATGACAAGCTCTCGCTTCGTGAATTTCATGAAATCCACACGATTTCCATCTTCCCCTTAGACAAACTTCTTCGAGGTTGGAGCAAGTTAGCGTTTTTTTGTGAAACAGACCATACCAGCCCCTTTCCAAACAAAAAACCAGTGGGATGTAGGTAAAGATCACCTTGCCATCCAATGGAACAATGAGGGAAATGGTTTTGCTTGGCCTGGAGGAGGTCTTAAGTTCGAGTCTTCACCTTTGGATTTTTTTGTAGTCCATCGTCTTCTTCCTGATGCATGAGGGATGTCTTTCAAACAGACTGGACCCATGGAAAATATGACGGCCCTTGATTTTGAGGGACACCACACTCAGATTGTGTGCATGAAATCCTGGGAAGCAATTGGGATAACCAGAGTAGACGGATGTTATATTATGTATATACAGGTTAGCAGGACTTTGATCCATTAACATCCATTACATAACCGCATATTTTCCATTTTTTTTGGAAGAAACGGTTGGCTCACCGTAGGTCACCTTGGCCTATGCTCGAGAGCAGCTCTCCTTGACCGAAGTATCTCAAGCACAGGCGAACAACGGCCGTGTTGATGTGTCAAGGTGAACATGGACAAACAACGAGCAAAGCAATAACTTCACCACAAATGGTCCAATAATGGTGGTTGAGAATCGGAATTCTCCAATAATGACCTCAACTGAACATGGTGAATGATTTGATAGGTTGATCAGATGGGTATCTAGATGCTCTCAAAATCTGGGTCCACTCCATCACTATCCATTACGTGACTTGAACCTCCAAAGAGGAGAATTTCGTTTTTGGGGATTCCTCAACCTTTTCAGGATATTTCACGGGTTTGAGATGGGGCCATATTACAGTTGGCCCAGAACGATTATATTATATTCTGTTTGCACCTACTTGCGCTCATGGGAAGGTTTTTTTTGCTGGAGGGTAAAATACGAATCGATCGATCCATTTTATTGATCAGAAACTTATTCCAGAGATCAATCAATTTTGGATCAAGTATGAAAATGATTTGGATCAACCAACTATGACTATTAAAAATACACAAGCTGCCCTAGTCCCCTTATCTGGCACTGTATGCTTAATCAGTAGACTCCACGATTCATCCCCGCCATTGCAAGCTCTGAAGAGCTCTTTGTTGCCAAACCTTACAAAGTCAAGCTCATCAATTGATTCGCGACACTAAAAAACGGTAAATTCACCCAGAATAGTTTTTTCAAGGCTGAAGTGTTTGCACTGGGCGAAACCTGTAGAATCTTAGAAGATGAAAGTGGTAAGAAACAACTCTACTGAAACCCATGGAAGTCATGTAGATTCTCCACAGAACAAAAACAATCGAAGATAATGCGGTTCCCCCTTGTGACCTTCACAAGTCTTGTTGTCCCTTTGCGTTAGTCAAGAGGTCATGCTGTGGCATGCGCTACAGAACAACTTCATGTTGGATGCCAGTGCTGGGACCTTTGATTCTTGAAAAATCTTCAAATGGTTTCCAGGCACCCTGAAAACTAACATATCCTTTTCCAGAAAGGCTTGAACGATGATTTTCCTTTTTAGATGGATGGGAGATGTTAACCAAAAGATAAACATAAATCTATATATTTGTGTACCGTACTATCGTCCCATCCCCCGACCTTAGAATCGTACTCACAACTTATAGGTTCCCTTCACACCTATCTCAAACCTAGCTAATATATATATATATAATAAATATTAATAATTAGTATATATATATACGTTCAATCCCCTTAAGCTTGTCCCTGGCTGAACAACCGTTGTTCTTCTTCATTGGGATCTCCTTTTTGGTATCTCTTGAAGCTTCAACGGCGCCTAGGTGTGGCCAGTGAAGACCCATGATGTGCTCGACCCTGGTTGAAGATGGAGACTGGCTGGGAGGTACCGTTGATGAAAGACATCCTGAAGCAGTTGATATGGTAAATATCCCATTATTTATAGGGTTTTCTACATCCAAACGGTGGTTGGGAATGGGATTTCTGAACCATCAAGAGTATGGGTTGGTATGGTTTTGTTCGCCGGAAGTTTGGGTAAGGGTTTCGGGATGAGTAAGATCCAATGATGTCAGAAGTGGATTTCTGCCTGAAATGGATGACTTTGGGGGCACACCGAAAAGGATGACTTTGGCATGGCAACACCTACGTACCTTGATGTTTTTCAGAAATGATCCGAAAGATGCAGGGGAAGAGTCTTATTATCCAATACAATTTTTGGGTTCCCCTTTTGTTGTCCTTTCAGGGTGTGGCATGTCACAGCTCTTTGTTACGCCAACACCTTTCAAAACAGATCATGCCCCTCTAGTACAACTACAGTCTATATATATATATATACGTACATTTCAAATTCAAAGGCAGGTTCTTTTCGGCATATTTAGATTGAATCCTTAACCCCCCGAAGATTGTAATCTCCCAAGCATTTCAGCAATGGATCGCCATAAGTTCTGAGGTGCTGCATATGTTTGATCAGCTCCCAGCACCGTTGAATCTGCGTTTGAAACCTCGGTGGGGGGGTCGTTGTTGGAGGATGTGCTGACAGCTGTTCCTGGAGCTCCAGGGAAGTTGTAGGATATTTGAGAGAAGATCATGATCCAACCCAAAAAAGATGTGAAGTTATCTTGAGAGTATGGGATGCTGCCAAAGGAAGAGCAAGGGTTCAGATTGGAGCACTTTGTTTCTTTGTAAGACTATTGAGACTGCCTCCAATGCATATGGAGATTCGAAACAACACTATCTGGATAGCGTGGGCTTGCAACAGACTTTGGTTTCAGACCCCATGCCATGTCCAAGATTCTGGAGCAGAAGGAGCACTATAAAGGAAGGGGGGGGCCACAGCAAGAGTCATGAAAGCCGTGAATATATAATACATACATGACGAAATATGACTGTATGATATGAAAACGTAAGATTTTATTTCACTAATCCTTCAACATCTGAAGCCACTACAGTACTTGGCTATCACTCCGAATCAGGTCAAGAGGTGGATGGAAGCTTACGTGAGACGGTGGGAAACTGAGGGCACACCAAGTGACGAGGAATGATGCCAGGTTGATGCATTCCCTAGCTGAAAACCTGAAAAACATTTCCTAAGAACCAGGTTTTGAAAAAAGGGCGGAATGAAAAACGGGAAGGTGACAGAAGAAGCTTCTTGTGATGAAGGCAGTAAATGTACGATGTGGTCAGAGTTCATTTTGATAATGCCGAATGTGGATGTATATTGATACAAATAATGCAGCTATCATTTGGGAAGATAGTGAGAGCCAAAATAGTAGCTCTCGGATTCATTTTGCTGGTCACAAAGCTCTCCAATCCCACTGGTTCACCTGGTAGGTGTGATTTCAATATCATCCACTCATCCATCTGAGCAAGTTGATGCTTGCCAAGACCGAACTGAAGGTGACATTGGTGGTTCCTCGTTGTCCACCCAAATTGGCAGAAATGATTCGGGAACGTTAAATTCTCAGAGTGGCAGAGTGGCAGCTTCAAACATCGCAGAAAAATGTTGCACTTGCCAACTTTTCATGATGAACGTTGAGGGGATGAAGAAAAATTCCGGCAGTTGATTCATCTGATTCATTTCTGGGGATGAACATACTCTCAAAAAAGTGGGATTATGGAACCGCCTCAAAGGCTTCTCCGACCGTCAGATTTTGGATGAAATTTCTGCTTGCCCCAGGGCTTCCTTCTTTCCGAGCGCTTATTGGTATCGTGGACGAATCACAGGACGCAACGAACCCACAGCTCTCACACATCCAAAGGGTTTTCTTTCAGGGTTGACTTGGAATCAACACTCAGGTTGTTTGATCTGAGCGATTTTTGTTTCAGGTTTAGGTTGAACGCATGAAAGCCAGCTGCAACTCAACACCCTTGGAGATGTTGTCGCGCAAAAAAAAAGCTCAAAGCAGAATGCAAATAGACCCTATCCATAGCTAGGAGAAGGATATTTGATGATTTTGGTGAGTACTTTTCTTCACCAAATCTGAGGGATGGAGCGTTTTACAAAGCAGCAGATGGATCGGCAAGAATTGAACAGCTCACTGGCCAGTACAGCTTCGACCCTCAACGGGTCGACTCTATTTGAATCGACTTGAAGTCCTACAAGATCGTACTTACAAGCAGAAGTTTGGAGGATTTTGGAGGTATGTATTTGATTGTATTTGCCTCCTGAAACCAGCTGGGAATGATCACTTTGGGCCCATCATGGAGGAAAATAGTAAACCCTTGGCTGTTCAAGTGATTGAAGGGGTTGACATCGTGCAATAACTTTCAGCAATTGATCGTTCTTTCTGTGTCTTTTTGAAATGCTGAATCTAACACTTGGATTTGTTTAATGCGATTTTTTACTTTCCAGCGGTAAATCACCACAGAGAATCCCACAGTTTCTATCATTTTTCAGTTTTTTAGACAGGAGGCCCTTGAACTTCCGGACAATTGGAAGGGCTTTGAACTGGCAAGGGCACGCCCGGGGGTTGTGTTGGAACAGTTGGGTGGATGGGTGGATGGTGTATTGGGGATGTCTGGAAATTGGGCCCCCTGATTGTTGACGCCATAGAGTACCCAGTTCTATAGGGTTTATATGAATCCATGGAAATTGTTGATCTCAGCGTCAGTTTTTAAGACACACCGCGGCCGTGACCTCTCTTCTAAAATCTAATCAGGGTTTTTCAGCACTTGGAGCATCAAAAAAGTGAAGTACTTTTATATACGCGTTTCATTGATATCACAGGATTGTCTTTGACAGTTTCGATCAGTATCGTGAATCATAGGTTAATATTGTTGTGACAAATTGATCATGTATCATCAAGACCCAGGAATCTATGCATATCTTCCAAACAGATCCATAGACGTTAAGACCATGTGCCCACAGGAAGTGCCAACAGGGTCTGGGCACCCGGATATGTTGGGGTTCTGGAGGTCAGAAGCGTTAATGGACAATATTCCAACCAACTGGTATATGTATGTGTATATAATTATAGATTATAGATACTAAACATATGTTAAACCTAAGTCAAATGTATGGTAAATGTATGGTAAGTCTATGGCAAATAAGTCTATGCCAACTATATGGGAAATGCATGGCAAATATCCCTGGTAATTACTAAGGTCCGTTTTTCTTTCAAATGATTCACAATTGCTTAGCTGGATTTCTGAACTATCAACAGTCTCATCGTGGAAAAAGGCTCTTTGGAGTCCCATTAAATCAGAACCCTCCAACCATACCCCCCAAGCGATAAACACTGCGTGGGTAATACAACTCATTTTTTTTCCCATCAGGTCGGATTTTGTTTAGTTACCTAGTGTTATACCCTGTACATAAATGAAATGTGAATTCAGATCACCTCATCCAATCTAATCCCTATGTAGCTGTGCTCCTGCATGATTCAAGCCTTTGAAGGGAGCATGATGCACACATCAAGAAAACATCGTTTCCAGAGGCTGATTGTTAAGGTTCCAGTCTAGCAGGAGGAAACCAATCATTCCGAAAGCCACACTTGAAACATGAAGGGTATGATGCCTGAACCAGGGTATCATTTCTCCAAACTTAATTATGAAGGTGGGGATTGATATCACAAGCTGTGGTGGTTTCTCTGGTCTTTGATACATTTTCGGCTCAAAGTTTGGAACTTCTGTTCCTGGGCTGGTGCTTTCTGTATCTTGGCTGAGGATTTGTCGTTAGCGAAACTGATGTTTCCACATGTCCAACAGACTGACCGACCAACGGGGGGTTTTCCTGAACCCCCGAAAAAAACCTTTCAGGCACTATGGCTATAGTGGCCGGGCAAGGTCCCGAAGACATGAAACTCACCGTCCAGACCTTAGTGCACCCAATTTTTTTTTCCATCCATCCCCAGTCGGTGGGCAGGGGAATTTGCCTGGAATAGACATGTGGATGGTGGCCAAAAAAAATCCCCCAAGATCAGATTTTCTATCTACCTTTACACCCTTTTCTTGCCGGTCACTGTGAGTTTCTATCATAAGCATACTTTTTTTCTGTAGCATAAACATACCTATAGAATCCTACAGATATCATAAACGATTGGATTTGGGATGATGGAAGACTGAGGTTAGGTTTTCCATGTCATTTATCTTCGATCATGGTAAAGACATTGAGCTGAGGTGAGAAATACCTTCTTAAACGTGACCTGGATGCAAGGGCGTTGAAAAGTAAAGTCAAGTTGACAACAAATCCAAGAAAGGCATTACAAACATGTTTTCTGTTGAGCTTCTTGGGGCTCTTCGCTGTTTGGACCTGCTTTTCTCAGAGTTATCGCCCCTTTTTTTAATCGGAGGATGCCTTTGTTGGAGCGAATGCATGACATATCCGCGAATTACGAAAATCTGAAATCGTGAAACTTGATGGTGTCACTTTGTGTTCAAAATATGTTTGGATGACTTGTCATGGAGTGACATTTGTGTAAGACCATGTTGCTGAAAACGAGTTTGCCATATTGGAGACGACGAGTGATGACCTTACTTCTTGCGAGGTGGAACACATAATGATGTACCATGAGAGAGTTGTGAGTAAAAGGGCAAGCCTCATTGTAAAGATTATTGGACATGATACACACACACACATATATATATATATATACATGTATGATATATGTATGAAATCACAGCACATGTGATGTCAATATTATTATGTGATTGCACTAGGAACACATTGACATATAATGACATATTTCAGACGGACATGCAGTAGACATAACTTAAATGTCTATGCACAGGTAGACATTCATGAGGTATGTTTTTTTTTTCCCCTAGAAGCAAATCTTGAAGGGTACATGGACATACGAGGATTGTTGATATCCTTGCAGCCTTGGTTTCTGCCTGCAACGAGCTAGAGTTTCAAGGTCCTCGATGATGAAGAGGATCCTCTCTTCCGAACATCCTCAGACCCTTTGGGGGGTCAATGCCACTGGGCTGATTCGTAGCTGGGAGTGTGGTGGATGAATGATGGATGATGGAGCTTCATAGATGGATATTCATGGACATTATGCATTGATATCTATTTTCTCTTTTGCGCCAGATGTAGTGGGGACAGATGAGCCCAAATGTGTGGTAGTATTTTTTGGAGTGGTGGCACAGAAGAACATGAAACAATTGTAGATGATTCTGGGTCAGGTTCATATCAGTCTGGTTGTTGGGCAGATGTGTTGAGTAGAGTAGAAAGCGGATAAAAATGGTGGGAGTTTTTTGTGCTAGGTTGCTCCTGCATGTTTTTTCTTTTCGGTGTAAAATTCATCCTTTGAAATAGGGGTTTGCGCGAGAAGGACCAATTTCTTTCTGTTGATGTTTTCAAATCTTTCTTCGTTTGGGGTCACAGACAGTTGGGCATTGATAGGGGGTGAAGAAGGGTCGAGATTCTGAAGGAAAGTCGTAGATAAATAGGTTCTGGGTAGGGCATTGATGATGGATGCTGCCAGAATTCCACTGTCAAAATCCAATGTTAAAAAGTTCCACAAGACTTAAATCATGTCTCAACCAATGATTTTGTCTTCATAGAACTCAATTTTCAATCTTGGAGATCAATTACATGATCAAATAAACCAGATGATAGTTCCCAATTCAATACAGGAACATCACCCACTTCAATATCTTTTGGCGCCTCTTCCCACGCAAACAATGTCACCTTTCCACCTTTCCAAACGAGGTGAGATGCAGGCAAGACATATCGCCAAGGCCAAACAGCAGGCGATGTCGTCCAAGTACCTTGGGTGCAAATTGATTTTAAGGCAGCGTGTATAGATAGCCTGCTAGGGATTCCAAGGAGAGTTCATGAATTCCACAAAGGAGGCTCGAAGAAGTGAGCATATTTGTTATGTAGATGTGCATGGGTAATTATGTGTAATATGTATACGCGTGTACATGGATATGTGTACGCATATGTGTATATAGATGTAGATGCGTATAAGGATGTGTATATAAAATGAATACACATGTGTCTTTTAGTTCTAAGATTAGGCTAGAAATACCCGCTCTAGAGTCAAGGCAGATGTTCTTGTCTCTCAATTCTTTGGAAAGCAAACCAGTGGCGGTAATTGATCCTTTCTTAGTCAT
Organism: Breviolum minutum Mf 1.05b.01; assembly: GCA_000507305.1. NCBI lineage: Eukaryota > Dinophyceae > Suessiales > Symbiodiniaceae > Breviolum > Breviolum minutum. The sequence goes on along the minus strand of DF239584.1, from coordinate 120,671 downwards.
CTTTGAAGCGTAACTTCCGAATATTCCAGGATGACGAGATCAATGTCCAACAACATATCCAATGGCAGGTTGCCTCTAAGCTCCGGCAAATATGTATATGTATGTACACAGAAACCGTTGACGTACGTGCAATGTCTAGACATGTAGATACACAGTTGAATACTGATAGACACATGCAGTACATCCACCCAGATATCACATATCATGGTGTCATCATCTATGTGGACTCTCAAAAGAGGGTTGCATGGTTCCCAGACAGCCCAGATCATGTATCCTCCCTTTGCTTGGCTCAAAGTGTGAAGTAGAGATTCATTCCTGATGTTTTGAAGAGTCGGATGTCGATCAGGATGTCCCAAATGCTCCAAATTAATGTAGCTTTGCCGAATGGGCATGCTGAGCTTCTGTCACTTCTGCCGTCTTCCACGGTTCAAGAGGTACGGACAAAGGCCCAACTAGCATTTGGGAAGAAGCACCTCAGACTTATCACTGCCAAGAATCGAGTCCTAGTGGATCCTGACAAAACCTTAGAAGAAGCAGAAATAGAGGACGGAGACTGCCTTACAGCTCTGGTACTTCAACCACAACTGGCAGCAACATGCAGTGCCTTTGCTGCGATTCTGGCAGATGGATCGGTCGCTACCTGGGGTGATGAAGACGGTGGCGGTGACAGTTCACGAGTTCAAGATCAGCTCAAGGGTGTGCAGCAGATTCAGGCCACACCTGGGGCCTTTGCTGCGATTCTGGAAGATGGATCTGTCGTTACCTGGGGTAATGAAGACAAGGGCGGTGACAGTTCGGCAGTTCGAGATCAGCTCAAGGGTGTGCAGAAGATTCAAGCCACTTTTGACGGGTCCTTTGCTGCGATTCTGGGAGATGGATCTGTCGTTACCTGGGGTAATGAAGACCTCGGCGGTGACAGTTCCGCAGTTCGAGATCAGCTCAGGGGTGTGCAGCAGATTCAAGCCACACCTGGGGCCTTTGCTGCGATTCTGGAAGATGGATCTGTCGTTACCTGGGGTAATGAATACTCTGGCGGTGACAGCTCGGCAGTTCAAGATCGGCTCAGGAGTGTGCAGCAGATTCAAGCCACAATTGGGACCTTTGCTGAGGTTCGTAAAGACTGTGGCAGTCACAGTTCGCCAGTTCAAAAGAAACCCAGGTTCGTTTAGTCTGGTCGTGTTTGCCGAAGAGCAACGCTTGAGCTGCCACATACAGGAATCATCTTATATACACTGCCATGCTGGTTAGTTGGAGAAAAAGGAAAGCTACAAGACGCAGCTGCTAGCCACGCTGTGTTTTATTTGGTCCTGGCACACACGCACACACACACACACACACACTGATGACTTGATTGCAGTGGAAATGATGATTCGATTGGGAATCCTTCAGCTATGGTTTATTTTTCACCTTTGGAAGACTTTCAGGACTCTATCATCACTTCGACACATGCCTAGATCATCGAAGGCATATTTGTACACGCGATGTGTTAACTACTAAATATACATGTATATTTATGTATATACATGTATATCTGACACATGACATCCCTGCAAACTTCATCAACATCATGCTACAGGGATAGTCAACTATGTAGCATCACTTTGTCCTGCAGACTAACTGACTTACAGTACTTAGTTTCTTTCTGCATGGTTGTTTGTATGTGTATATTTTTATATGTATATATATTATACAATATACAAGTAAATCAAGATATCTTATATATCTAACGGTCACATCTTCTTTTGAGTCGCCAGCCATTTGACCACTTAAACGATCGCCGTTCGGGGGTCGTCGTCATATTTTCAACAACCGAGGCTTTTCACTCACGATGAGTCCTATGAGACCACTGAGGCACACGAAGAGATGTTGACTCAAAATTCGGAAACATCAATTACAGTCCCGAAAAAGAAACATAGCACCTGAAAATAGGGGTTCCCAAAAGGAAAGTAGCATTCCAACCACCAATTTTTAGCTATGTTAGTTTCAGGGAGGGTAGGACATTTCAGTATCAATGGGATATTCACCAAAGCAGCTGGTTCAGGCAGGAGCTTTACCAGCAAGTGTATGGGATACTAGATAGAATGGGTTTCTGGACATCAATGTAAGCATAGTTTAATCATGTTCAATCATTTTATGAGAGATCATACTAAAAAAACACAGTGTGTACTATGGACTTACAATTCACAACTCTCGTGACAATAGAAGGGCAGTTCTTGTTTTTCCTTTCCATCATGATGAGGTTGTGATTGTCGTTAGTGGAGTGAACCTTGTTGCAACGATATTTTTGCTGCCCCATTTGGAAAACAATGGACATCAGCATCAAACAAATTCACGAGCGATCGTTTGAGGAATAAGATGAACACAAATGAACTACTTACCCTCCAGGGAATTAACATATCCCACCTGGGGAAAAGGAACATCATCTTCAAAATGCCATTTTTGGGGGATATGTTAATCCCCTGGAGGGTAAATCTTCAACGTTTTGTAGGGATGATAAGTTATAAGATTGCAAAATTTGGGCATTCCTATGCTGAGTCACCTTTGATTCACCGGAGAATCACCTCGATGGTTTTGACAGAAATTTCAGGATTCGGCGCTCTGCCGTAGTATGACATGGGATCCCTTCCTTCAGGGGATTGGGCCTTGGTGACCTCAGCAGTGAGATTGTTTTTCATATCACGAAATTGTTTTTAACAAAGAATTATACTGTTGATGGACAAAATCCTGCACCACCAAGGATGATGATTATCCCATTATTTATAGGGTTTAATACATCCCAGGTGGTGCAGGATTTCGTCCATCAACAGTATCAAAAGAAAACATGATTTATGCACATCAAGATTTGATGATCTGACTCAATGTGACGAATTTCATTTTGAAGTCAGATTTCAAGATTGATGCCTGAAAGTTTCTTCGATGAAACCACAACCATCCAGGGCTAACCTGGCACCTTTATTACGAGAGTTTCAAGGTGGAACCTCAAACCCTAAGTGTAAATTTCATTTTCACAAGGTGATTTGGTGCTATTTTTTTCATTGGCAAATATGCCAATCGCCTTGCATTTTCACAGTGAACGCAAACAACGAATCGCGGGTTGGTTCACTGAGGGATTCTGCAAGTCACCCTACAACTTCGCAGGCGAATGGTGGTTTAGCTTACACTTTTTGTCCAACCAATCAAGGGATGTTGTGTAATGGTTGAAAGGAAAAGGCGATGTTTGAAGGGAAAGTCGGAAGTGAAATCTCAAGTACTTCAAATTGGAACATACTGGTAACATGATGGCTTGAAGTATGATGTGAGTGGAGATAGAAAAGATTTTAAACTTCAATCCCATCAGTCTGGTGATCTTTCATAGTGAAACATGTTACTGGAAATATTGAACAATATTGAACATGGAGGTTTTCCATAGCTTTGTGTTTATTTAGCAGACATTAGTAGTCCCTGAATCAACCAAACACGAACGCCGTTTGACTAGCCTTAAAGGTAGATAGCTTAATCCATGCTTAATCCCATGCTACACAACTAAGGGTTTGGCAAAAGCCCATGTGATTGGAATTGGATTGGAAAGGACTTTTAATACAGCTCAGGTGCTGTTTGACACTGCTTAAAGCAAATAATCCAATTTGATGATCAGATATTTTTCAACTGGATTGAAACCACACTCATGAAAGCCGTAATACCTCCGCACTCGGGTCTTGTGATGCCAGGATGGACACACGACAGATGACGTCCGACATCCAATTGAGGATTGATAGCTTTGGGGAAAAATATGGAAGAAACTAGGACCACGGCCTTTAGATGGTTGTGGGGGTTTTGTGATCACGGCGTATCATGGATGATGTTTTATGTGCTAATGCCAATAGGAATTGGTTCCATACGATTTTTTCATTGTTTAACCCTTGATTTACAAGCAGAAGTTCAAAGACGGGCATTTCCCCTAGGCAAAACTGGTACTTTTGGGGTTTTCCCGAAATCTGAAATTAATTGAACCTGACATGTTTTCACACCGTGAACTATAACAGCACAGTGGGACGTTTTCTTTTTGTCACAGCAACTTTTTGAGTTCTTCCAAGTTGCGTAGCATCGACTATGTGTGCAATGGCGGAGATGCACAGAAGTTGCGTTGCATCGACCATGTGTGCAATGACGGAGATGCACAGAAGTTGCGTAGCATCGACCATGTGTCCAATGGCAGAGATGCACAGAAGTTGCGTAGCATCGACCATGTGTGCAAGTTCACCGAAAGTTACCATCCCCACCCCACCCACCCCATCATGATGCATTGGCGTAGCATCGAGCATGTGTCAACACAATTGCGCAGCATCCACCACGTGTGCAAGTTCACCGAACGTTACCATCCCCACCCACCCCAC